>JANHAO010003372.1:0-26252 GCA_026873985.1 Saraca asoca
TAAATTTAGGGCTAAGAGATTAGAATTAACAATCTCTTTAAGGTTAACAAACTCCTTAAGGCTAACAACCTCCCTAAGGCTAACACTTTGATTTTACATTTTGTTTGAGATACTGCTCTTGGTTTGTATTTCTTATGTAGGATGATGAAAATGGATGAAAAGAAGAAGGAAACTTGAAGATTGAAGATACACCCTGAGAGCTAGCCAATTTATGTTGCTTGACAGCAATTATTTGTCCGTCTGGTAAAACCCCTTTGTGATGTTGAGAAAAATTGACATGATTGCAGCAGATGCTTGTGAGAATTACCCGATAATGAATTTTAAAAATAGTAGATTTATAATCTGTTTCTCAGCTAAATAGCACTATAAGTACATTTATAGTGAGTATTATAGTGCTTTTTTCCTCGAGTTTCTTTTTTCTCTTCTCTCTCTCTGGTTGTGTTTCTTCTCGTTCTTCTCTGGTCATTTCTCTGCCGATCCACCGCCGATCTACTTCGTTCGACGTCATTCCTTCCTCTAGTTACTCTTTCTAGTGGCAGTTTGATGGTAATGGCATCTTTCGTCCCTTGTTTGGCCATTCCTCTTTCTAGCTCGTCGATGTTGCTTTTACTAGCAATGAGCCTACTTACCAGTGCTTAGGACCCCAGTAAGTATTTCGGTCACTAAAAACTTTAAAAGATCAAAATTTTCGATCGCTAAACGCCTATCATGGTGAATTTTTTACGACCGAAATTTCGATCGCTAAATGGTCAAACTTGAAAAAGAAAATGCTTGATGTTTTCAAATTGCCTATACCCTTATATGCATCAGTTTTATCTAATAATCTAAGGGCATAAATATTAATAAATTGAGAAAAATGGGTAACATCATATGCATTTCAATATTTAATGAATAATGGTACCTTAAACTATGATGACAAACATGAGAAAAAAAGTTAATGAGAATCCAGTGATCCATTGTATGTATACTCATAAATTAGTAGCCTTCTTTTATCATCTATACAAAAGCCAATTAGCATAACAACATTTCTGTACTAAGCACAACTCAAAACTTCCACCTCTGAGCAAAATTCAAGATCAGCCTGAAAGCTAGCCAATTTATGTTGCTTGACAGCAATGATTTGTCCAACTAGTAAAATCCCTCTATGAAGTTAAGCAAAGTTGACATGATTGTAGCAGAAGCTTGTGAGAATTACTCGACAATGAATTTTTAAAATAGTAGATTTATAATCTGTTCCTCGGCTAAACAGCATTATAAGTACATGTATTGTGAGTATTCTAGTGCTTTTTTCCCTGAGTTTCTTCTCTCTCTTCTCTCTCTCCGGTCGTGTTTCTTCTTGTTCTTCTCTTGTCATTTCTCTATCGATTCACCGTCGATCTACTTTGTCCTACATCGTTCCTTCCTCCAGTTGCTCTTTCTGGTCTCTTTCTAGTGTCAGTTTGATGGTGATGGCATCTTTCATCCCTTGTTTAGCCATTCCTCTTTCTAGCTCATCGATGACGCTTTTGCCCGCGATGAGCCTACTTACCGGTGCTTAGGACCCCAGTAAGTATTTCGGTCGCTAAAAACTTTGAAAGACCGAAATTTTGGATCGCTAAACACCTGTCATGGTGAATTTTTTGGGACCAAAATTTCAGTCGCTAAATGGTCAAATGTGAAAAAGAAAAACCATGATGTTTTCAAATTTCCTATAGCCTTATACGCATCAGTTTTATCTAATAATCTACGGGCATAAATATTGGTAAATTGACAAAAATGTGTAATATCATATGCATTTTTATATTTAATGAATAATGGTACCTTAAACTATGATGACAAACATGAGAAAAAATCTTAATGAAAATCCAGTGATCCATTGTATATATACTCATAAACTAGTAGGCTTCTTTTATCCTCTATACAATAGCCAATCAGCATAACAACATTTCTGTGCTGAGCACAGCTCAAAACTTCCACCTCTGAGCAAAATTCCAGATCACCCTGATAGCTAGCCAATTTATGTTGCTTGACAGCAATGATTTGTCCCTATGGTAAAACCCCTCTGTGAAGTTAAGCAAAGTTGACATGATTGCAGCAGAAGCTTGTGGGAATTACCCGACAATGAATTTTAAAAATAGTAGATTTATAATCTATTCCTCAGCTAAACAGCATTATAAGTACATGTATAGTGAGTATTATAGTGCTTTTTTCCTCGAGTTTCTTCTCTCTCTTCTCTCTCTCCTGTCTTGTTTCTTCTCGTTCTTCTCTGGTCGTTTCTTTGCTGATCCACAACCAATCTGCTTCCTCTGATGTTGTTCCTTCCTCTAGTTACTTTTTCTGGTCTCTTTCTAGTGGCAGTTTGATGGTGATGGCATCTTTCGTCCCTTGTTTGGCCATTTCTCTTTCTAGCTCGTCGGTGACGCTTTTGCCAGCAATGAGCCTACTTACCGGTGCTTAGGACCCCAGTAAGTATTTTGGTCACTATTTCGGTTGCTAAAAACTTTGAAAGACCGAAACTTTCGATTGCTTAACATCTATCATGGTGAATTTTTTGCAACCGAAATTTCGTTCGCTAAATGGTAAAATGTGAAAAAGAAAAAGCATGATGTTTTCAAATTGCCTATAGCCTTATATGCATCAGTTTTATCTAATAATCTAAGGGCATAAATTAATTGACAAAAATGGGTAACATCATATGCATTTTTATATTTAATGAATAATGGTACCTTAAGTATGATGACAAACATGAGAAAAAAACTTAATGAGAATCCAGTGATCCATTGTATATACACTCATAAACTTGTAGCCTTATTTTATCCTCTATACAAAAGCCAATCAGCATAACAACATTTTTGTGCTGAGCACAGCTCAAAACTTCCACTAGGAGTAAGAATTTGGAGTCAGCTAGAAAAGGTAGAGTTTTAGTTTATTCAATAAGTCAATGATATAAGGATAGATAGGGAACCTAAGACTAGCACTAAGATACTGGGTACCAATGGCAACAAATCCTGAAGGAGGATAAGCTGTGTGATCATTGGATGAGGGTGCCATGACACGACAACCCTTAGGAAATCAGAATGTTTGAATTATGCCCTTAAGCTTGTCAAGGCTAATGGTTGAAATGTGGTGATTAAGCATCATGTGATTTGGAGATCGTTGACTAGAAATGACCTCTTGGCCCTCAGTGAGGTTGGAATGAGTTGAAAGCCTTTCAAAAATGTCGCCACTCACAAAGGTCACTTCCTCTATGGAATGTATCGACTCCTCACTTTGAGATGGGGAGTCAAAATCATCAGCACTCCCCACCTGGTGACCTCAACGTCCATGAGCTGTCATCTACATAGAAGGAGGAATAGTCAGGTCGCTTCAAGTAGACCATACCTAAAAGCTAAAACTTCTATTTGGTAGACAAGGAATTTCCCATGTAGCAAGTCATACACATCTCATCACCATATCTAAGATAGACCACTCAACATGGGGGGGCTTGACCAATGAACCTATAAGGTCACTAAAATCAGATAGATAGATAAAAGGCTAAACTTGATAATCTACAACCTCAAGAACTATAAGCATTTTATCAAACAAATAGCACGCCAATTTTTACAAACAATGACCTGCATGCAAATAAACATACTAAGGAATCAATTAGTAAGAAAAAATTTCCTAGCAACTTATAAGAGCACATTACTAAACCAAGCAACCAGATATCAAAAGCCCACAAAGTAAAGCATTCATGAAAAGTAAAAGTTTAGAACCAATGTTGTGTTTGAAAAACTTACTGAATCAATGGAATGAGACAAGTCCAGAGAAGAGAGTCTAGAAAAGAGTACGATGGGCATGATTGATCTTTGGCAACCCAAATCCAAAGGTTGCTATTGCAGACTTAGTGAAGCAAAAAAGATGAAGAATGGTGGAGAGCTTGAAAGACAAGCAAGAAGCAGTGCTGGTTTCAAAAGTGAGAGGGAAAAAAGGGTTTTCTTCACCTCATATAGCTCGATCAGCTTTACCGTTAGATTTGGGGATTGATTAATTACCCTTGATCTGACATCCAGTAAACAATAAGGTTTTATCACTACTGTGATGATGACTATGGGAAATGCATGCATTGAATGCGATAATGATAGCATGAGCTGGCGCAGATGAAATGATGGGACCAAAGTCCAAAATGATGGCATAGTAGGTCATAGTTGCTAGCTTTTACCAGTAAATTATAACTCCTAATTCACAGGTCACAGGTCACACTGAAAGCTGGGGGCTAATGTTGTGGGTATTGTTTGAAACTACACCAATGGGCTAGTAAAAGCTCAATGGACGGACTCAGTTGATAAGGGCCCAGTTCATCTAGGATTAAGGCTGCTAGACCAAGACATCAGGTCACCAAATGCGAGCTCAAGTCATTGGTCAACATGGGTTAAAGTAGCAACCTCAGGTTATTGAGAGCAAGGCTCAGCTCGTGATCAAAGCACGCATCCCCAACCATCAATTCAAGGAAATTTGTTTAGTTTCCTATCTTAATGGGAATTTGTTATAACCATCAATCCTTATCTATTATGTAATCCTAATCAAGTCATTATACTTATTTGTTATAGATTTACATTTAAACTTTAACCCCCAGTCATTATAAAAAAGGATGAAATCATTGTATATAAGACAATTAATGATCAGATACAAAACTCTCAGCAAAAAGCTTGAGAAATAAAATAACTATGGAAGTAAAGCATTGCACTTAGTTAAACCACATTAAAAACTTTCTAGTATCTCCCTGTTCTTCCTCTCTCTTTTTACATTCAATCTGCAGTATGGGGTTTCTGGACTTTTTAGGTTGACCAAATTCACACGTTAATACTACATAACCTACTAATTAATTTTGGAATTGAATTTAGGTTTCTACATGTTATAGGTATTCCCTGGGAGATACAAAATGGACTCACCAACAAGATGCAAAATCGATCGCAGAGACCCCAAATCGAGGTCACCCAATGAAAATCATAGCATGCTAGTGGCAAGACTCGATCTGCTGAGGAGGGCTCCAGCTCGTTGACGGAAGCAAGCACCTAAGATGACCTTTGAGAAGCCCATTGAATGAACTTGGTGAGGTTGATCGGTATGGCCTTGGGTTGCTAAGATAGTGAGCTGAGAATATGTACAAAAGGTCCAGTCAACAGCTAGGGACACATGTCCCTCAACCGGCAGATAATCATTCAGAACTGACACATTAGCCCCCCAGATATCCTACAATAATTCACCCAGCATTTATTGTCCTACGTCAAGCATTTAATGCCTAGAGCGGTGTATGTAATCATTTTGCTATCTGTAAAATTGCACTTGTAACCCTCTTTGTGTCTATAAATAGCCATAAAGAACTGCTACATAGGAGAGGAGAGAAACTGGCATGCAAACACTCTATTTGAATAGAGAAGGATCCCAGTCAGAGAGAACGTAATTATAGCCTTGTAAAACCATACAGAACCATTGTTCTTTAGTTGAAAATATAGTTCAACGTGGACGTAAGGGCCTAAACAAGCTTTAGCTGAACCATGATAAAACTTTGTGTCCATCACTTCTTCTCCTTCATCTTTTTTCCCTTATTTTTCCTGGCCTATACTTACATTTTTAGCTTGCAGTTTGGGGTTTCAAGAATTGACCCTGTTGACTAAAATATTGGATCCTGAGAACCACATTTCACTATCAACATTTTGGCACCCATAGTGGTGCCCATTGAAAGGAGTTCTGGCACAGTTGCTGCCCAACCAGATGGTCTCGTATAGTAGCAAGGAAAGATGTTGCCAGCCAGAGGCCCGATTTTTCTTATAGCAAGGACTTCTACTACCTCAACGATAGGTGCTGTCATTGGCATGACACCTTCCTCTTATTAGCCTGCTACCTTTACAACGGATGAAGTTCGAGCATGGTTCCAACATCAAGAAATGCTTGAAAATACTGTGAAGGAGTTAGTCGGTGTCGTAAGGGTGTTGGCTTAGGCCCAAGCGCAGGGCACACAAAGGTTAGCTGGGGATATTGCACTCGAAGGAGAGCCCCATTAGCAAGGGGGTCAGCAGGAGAAAGTTGTCAAAGAAAAACATCAACAAGCTAGTTCAGTCCACTTGTCTAGCTCGTGACTAAGATCGCAAATCCACCAGACCCGTAAAGATGGACAAGAAGATGATGAGTAGTGCCAGGGCTCACACTAGGAGAAAAGCTCGAGCGAAACTAATAACAAACATAGGTCAGAGTGCTACTCTCTGAATCATGAACACAATGGAGGGTACAAAACCCATGATGGCCACTTTCGTGACCAAGGCAGTGTTAGAGCCATCGAAACATCAGTAGTCAGTCAGGGCCTTCAGACCCAAAAATTTAAGAGTTGCTGAAGAGGGTCTGGCAGTTGGAAGAGTGGCCCGTTGTTCAGAACTACCAAGATCATTACGAGGAGAGATCATCTTTCACTCAAGAAATCGAGGCTAAACCTCTCCCTTGGAGGTTTAAAATCCCAAGTATCTCGCTATATAATGAGGATAAAGACCTATACAACCATCTAGACATGCTCAATGTTCAGATGGACCTCCAAACCACTAATTCACTAGTAAAGTGTTGTGTCTTCTCCACTACCCTAGGAGAGATGCCCTATACATGGTTCAAGAGCCTCCCTACTTGAAGCATTCATAGCTAGGAAGAGTGCCAAGCGAAGTTTCTCAACCAGTACTAGGCATTAAAAAGGTAGCTTGTACCATGCTGCTACCTCGCGACGGTATTTCAATGAAGGGACGAGTCACTAAAAGACTACATTACCCGTTTCAGGTGTGAGGTCAGTAACATTGAAAACCCTTCTAACAAAAGTGTTCTTACAGCTATTTCAGTTGGATCAAGAAAGGATGGTAAGCTTTATGAAAGTATATATAAGTCCCCACTGAAAGCCTTGGGGAGTTTTATGAGCAAACAGCAAAAGAAATTAGATGGGAAGAAACTTTGGCTTGAAAACGTCTAACCAGAAAGAGGAATCAAGTGGCTTAGGCCGAGGCAAGAAAAGGGGAGATAGCGAGAACATCAAAAGTAACCAAACGAGAGGATTAAATAGTCAGGTCGCGAAGAAAGCCAAGGGTGAATGACTTCCATACCAACAGCACTACGATAGCTACAGTATCTTGTCAGACACCCTAGATCGAATCTTCACAACAGAGAGGGATAATAAGGACTTCGAAAGACCCAGCCCTTCAAAAGCTCCCCTCCAAAGAAGAAATAAGAATAAGTTTTGTGCCTATCATAACGAGCTTGAGCACAATACCTTGGATTGCTGGGCACTTAAGGACACCATCGAAGACCTCATTAGAAGAGGTCGCTTAAGGGAATATGTGGTTCGGCCTTCTGAACAACGTCCTTTGCAATCCCCACAACCAGTTCAGCATCAGTGATGGCCAACTCTTGAGAACAGAGCAACGCCTTCGATAAGGACCATATTTAGCATTCATGGTGGATCGCACATTGTGAGGACTTCAAAGAGGTCCCACGAGTGATACATATGGGAGGTAAGGCATGTACTGATCACGAGGAGTGGTGAAAGTGGTGGACTGGCGAAGAAAGCTAGGACGAGCACCAACTACATCATTTTTATCGACAAAGATATGCAAGGAGTGCATTTACTGCATAACGATGCCGCAGTTATATGAGCCAAGATCAGCGACATTAACATGTAGAGAATCATGCTCGATATGGGTAGCCCAGTTAATGTGATGTACCGGCAATGTTTCGATCAAATGAGCATAAGCCCCAGTTAACTCAAATTGCCTCCAACGCCCCTCTTTGGCTTTAAAGGGGATGCGATGCTCCCAGCTGGATGAATCAAGCTCCCTATAACCCTCAGAGATTTATATTGCCAAGCCACTACCCTGGATGATTTCCTAATTATAGAATCTCCCTCAACATACAATGTGGTGTTAGGGTAGCCAATGATGAACAAACTGGACATGGTGATATCGCCCAGAACGCTCACCATAAAATTTCCAACCTTGAATAGAGTTAGGTACATACGGGGGGAGGGGCAAAAAGTAGCTCGATGGTGCTACAGGGATGCACGTCAAAATGGGAGAGAGGAAAAGGAAAGTTAACGTAGTCTTTAGAGGGGAACCACGACCCCGCAAGCTTGACTAGAGTAAGTAACGACCTGGATTCTCACAAAGTGGATGCTGAAAGAGCAACGAGTCCAACCAAAAAGCTCAAAGATGTTTGGGTAAGTGAGGTTGATGATGGAAGATGCCTTAAACTAGGTAAAAACCTATCTCCAAGCATGAAGACAGAGCTCACGAAGTTCCTCAAGGTGAATATTGATGTCTTTGCTTGGAATCATGAAGACATGGCCAGGATTGATCTAGAGGTCATGTCGCATAGGTTAAATAGTAACCCTAACCATAAGCCAGTACGCCAGAAGCATAAGCCAATAATCACCGAATGATACGAAGCACTTAAGGAGAAAGTGGATAAGTTGTTAGCAAAGAAGTACATTCGAGAGGCTCACCATCCCACTTGGGTGGCCAATCCTGTTCTGGTGAAGAAGAAAGATGGAAAATGGAGAACATGTATCGACTTCATGGATCTTAACAAGGCTTGCCCCAAGGATAGTTTCCCCTTGCCAAGGATAGGCTAGTTGGTAGACGTGACGGCGGGACATAAACTCCTTAGCTATGGATGCATACATAGGATACAACCAAATTCCTATGGCTCCCTAAGACGAAGAGCACACCTCATTTATTATTGATCGTGGGTTGTATTATTATAAGGTAATGCCCTTCGGGCTAAAGAATGTCGGAACAACCTACCAGTGGTTGGTAAACATGATGTTTAAAGAGCAAATCAGAAAGATGATGGAGGTGTATGTGGACGATATGTTGGTGAAGTCAAAACGAGTCACCAACTACGTCCACGACCTAAGGGAGATGTTTCAAATCCTAAGAAAATATCAAATGAAGCTAAATCCACACAAATGTGTGCTCAGGGTCAGTTATAGGAAATTTCTTGGCTTTATGGTAAACAACAGAGGGATTAAAGCTAACCCTGAAAAGATCCGAGCCCTACTAGACATGAGATCCCTTGCGGGGCCCAAAGATATTCAAAGCCTTAATGGCCAAGTTGCAATGCCAAGCAAGTTTATCTCCAAAGTAATAGATAAGTGCATCCCTTTCTTTGATGTCTTGAAAAATGCAGAAAGGTTTGAATGGACAGAACAATGCGAGATTTCCTTCCAACAGCTTAAATAGTATCTTGGGCGAGCTCCCCTTTTGTCAAAACCAAAGGAGGGTGAAAAGTTGATCGTCTATCTAGGAGTTCCCAGTATGCTCTTAGCGCAGCTTTAATGTGAGAAGAAGAGGGTCTCAGTTTCCTATTTACTATGTGAGTAAGAGATTATTGGATGTGGAGACAAGGTATTCCCTGATGGAGAAACTTGCTTACTACCTAGTGATTGCCTCGAGAAAGTTTTGACCTTATTTCCAAGCACACAATATCGAGGTGCTAACATAGTTCCCATTAACGCAAGTCTTGTAGAAAATGGATGTTTCAGGATGTCTCCTCAAATGGGCAATCGAATTAGCCCAATTTGAGATTAAATTTAAGCTTGGATCAATGATTAAAGGGCAAGCTTTGGCAAATTTTATAGGAGAATTCACTGGCCCTATGCAAGAGGAGATGGAGGCACCATAACTTCCATGCTGGGAGTTGTACATTGATGGGTCATCCAGCGAGCAAAGAGTTGGAGCAGGGGTGCTCTTTATCAGTTCAAAAGGACATAAAATCCTTTATGCACTAAGGTTCAGCTTTCAAGCCATAAATAATGAAGCTGAGTATAAAGCTTTATTAGTCGGACTATGGCTAGCCAAAGAGGTACGAGCTGAGAAAATAAAGATTTTTAGTGATTCTCAGCTAGTGGACTGCCATGTGTAGGAGAATACCAAGCTCAAGGCTCGAAATGGCTACCTACTTGTAGAAGGTCCATGAGCTGTTAAAGTCATTTTAGCATTACGAGGTCAACCAAATACCATGGGCCCAGAATGCACACACCGATGCTTTAGCCCACCTTACTATGACCAAGGATGCTGACTTCCTAGGAGCAATCCCTGTAGAACTCCTCTCATCCCCGAGCATAGAGCAAGAGGATGTGGTCATGACAATTGCCAAGACACTAGACTTTTGGATGAATCCAATCCTGGACTATTTGCAAGAGGGGAAGCTATTAGATGATCAGCTCAAGGCCTGAAGATTGTGAATTCAGGTAGCTCAATATTGCATCTACAATGATGTGTTGCACAAGAGAGGGTTCTCCACCCCACTTTTAAGATGCATTGATGGCCTAGGATTGTGATATCATCTTTGAAGAAATTCACATCGGCCATTGTGGAAATCATACTAGGGGGATGTCTTTAGCTCAGAAAGCCCTCCGACAAGGATTCTATTGGCCAATGATGAAGCAGAATGCAATTGAACTCGTCAAAAAGTGTGAAAAGTGTCAACGATTCGTGATAATCCCATGAGCCCCACCAGCCTACTTACGACAAATGGTCAGTCCATGGCCTTTCACAATCTGGGGGATGGACCTTATAGGACCACTACCTACAGCTTGCAGAAACTGCAAACATGCAGTAGTAGCTATGGATTATTTCACTAAATGGGCAGAAGCAAAAGAGCTCGCGGAAATTACATCTACAAAAATTATAAAATTTGTTTAAAATAATATCATTTGCAGATTTGCAGTCCCCCAGCAGATTATAACAGACAACGGGACTTAATTCAATAGTGAGTAGTTCCTCGAGTTCTGTAATAATTATGAAAAGCTTCTCTACTGTGGACCATCCACAAGCCAACGGGCAAGTATAAGCTGTCAACAAAATAATAAAACATATCCTAAAGACAAAGATAGAGGCTAAAAAAGGAGCATGGGCGAATGAGTTACCAAAGATACTTTGGGCTTATAAAACTATAGCCTGTAGCACCATTGAAGAAAATCCCTTTGCAATGGTATATGGTTTCGAAGCAATGATCCCAGCAGAGCTAGAGGTGGCATCACAACGAAGGATCACCTTTGATTTGGAAGATAACAATTAGTTGCTCGCAGCAAGTCTACATCTCATAGAGGAAATGAGGGAAAGAGCCCACTTGAGAGTTATGACCTACTAGCAATGGGTCACGAGGTACTATAACCAAAGAGTTCAACCCCATAGCTATAAACCTGGCAATCTTGTTTTACGCTTAGTACTTCTTGGTGTGCGTAAAGCCAATGAGGGACCTCTAGGGCTGAACTGGGAAAGCCCATACCTTATCAAGAAGGTCATCGATCATGGAGCCTATCATCTAGTCGACATAGATGGAACAGAATTTCCTCGAGCCTTGAACGTTGCTTACCTTTGACCTTATTACCGGTAGGAATCTGGACCTTGTAAATTACTTAGAACTATGTGAAGACACGTAGAAACTTTTGTGTACATATTAGATTATTTCTAAATGAAATTCCAGTAAAGTTCCGTGAAAGATGTTAGTTGGATCGCAGTCTACTAGAGTCATTATTTGCAAAAAAAAAAAAGAAAAAAAAACTTTTGGATCATACCAATTAAGCAGTCAAGTATAGGATTGAGAAAAAATAAGTCAGGATGTTAGGAAAATCCATGCAATAGAGCGGTACATAAACACATTTGAAGACGAAAAGCAAAAAAATTTGCAAGTTACAAAAATTAAGGCCTAAGGGGTAGACTCTCCAAGAACCGGACTTTCATGAGCAGGATCTTCGTGAGGTGAAAAGTCAACTAGAGTAGCAGTAGGGTCATCTATCGTCAAACCTCCATAAGCTTCCATAAGCTGAGGACTGCCCTCCATTTGAGTAGAATTCTCAATAAGAAGAGCCCCAGCAGCAGACTCTGTGTCTTCCTTGGAGGAACAAGCCCTGGCTACCCTCCACTTCTTGAAATGCTTCATGGCTACTAGAGCCTCCTCACCAAAGAAAGAGAAGTCCAACTCAGGGTGATGCTTCCACAGAATGTAAAATAACACAGAGCTAGTCTTAGACTCTATTTTCTTAACTGTCTCCATGACCAAATGGGCAATCTCTACCCTGACCTTTGTAGCCTCCTCCTTTGCCACTTCCAGATCTTTCATTATGGCCTCCACTCATCTTTTAGCTTCCTTAGTCCACAGCTCAACTGAAATGGCACCTTGCTCCAAGACTTCGACCCGCTAAGCTAACCAATCAGCGCGTTGGAGAGCCTCATCCAAATTAATCTTCATTTTGGCCAGATCATTGGTTGTGAGATTGAATAGGCAACAACCTTGCGATCTGTCATTTTATGGGATAAAGCGACCTCTGTGTCCTTGACCTTTTTTTTAAGTTCTAGCACTTTGGTTGTGGTAGCAGCCAGATCCTCCACTAGTCTTGCGTTCTTCTTACCCTCAGCCTAAAGCACCTCATCCACCTTCATCATCATTAACACATTCTGAAAGGCCAAGCGGTCTAGTTAGATCATGGAGACAATAGCAAAATGTGGGCATAGAGATATTACTTACCACTAAGCTAAAGTGGATTCTGTGGCCAATCAATCTCTCATCAAAGACATCCTTAGACTCCAGCACTTCGATCCTCTTGCGAGGCCCCAGAATCGTATAGATGTTGTCTGTTAAGGCTTTTGCATATCCTTCCATCTTAGAACCAGACCCAAGGGATCGCTCCTCGATACTAACCCTTGGTGTAGCCTTTTTTTAAGCAGCTACCTTCCTCCTTTTGTACGCCTTTCATTTTTTGATAGGGGACCTAGGAAGGGTAGCAACCTCAGTAGCAACTACCACTTCAAGGTGAGGAAAAGGAGCTAGGTCCTACAAGGGAGCTATTATCGAAGCCGAAGGTTGGCTTTCAATCATAGGGATAACATCAGCATTAGGGGCCAATGGAGCCTCTTCCTCATTAGACGAAGGGGTCAAGAAGATAAGCTTCATCACTTCCTCATAGTCACCAAAGTTCATCGGATCAATTTCCTTTACCCGAAGGATCCCTATCTCCTGAGTAAACTCGATGTTCAGGTCCAAAGCAAGTTTACTGGAATAGAGAAGGCTCTCATCAAAGCAAAAGTTATTCTAAAGATTGTCTGAAGCAACAAATTGGTCCAGTACTCCAAGGTCCTTGGTCCCAAGAGCTAGATTTTTGCCTGTCCCTTTTGCAAAAGGAAACAAAAGTCAATATCAAGAAAGCAGATATAAATGAGCTAATAAATCCACGTGCCCTCAACCTGCTCACCATGGGATATGAACAAAACTGAAATTCTAAAGGTTGCACAAGGATGGGCATGAGATATAAAACTAGTGGGTCTTATAGTGACCTATATTGGATCTCCCCTTGGCTTTCCCGTATGGAAGAACCTTCTTATGCTTTGTCAATCGTGCTGAAAGGTAATACAGCCCATCTATTGCACTTGCGCATCTGAGGTGGTATAGATAGCACAAAACCTTGGTTGATCGTGGTGAAAAACCTTTCCTCAAATAAACTAATGCCAAGGAGACTAGCTGAGTATAAGAGTTCGGGGTGAGTTGAAATAGACTAAGCTTCACCCTATTTAGGAAGCTAACAATGAAGGGGTGAATGGGAAACCTAAGCCCCACAACAAGGTGAGGAAAATTGATGGCGATGAACCCCTATGGTGGGAAAAGAGCATAATCATCTGAGCAAGGCACCATGATACGACATCCTTTATGAAACTGGTATGTCCAGATTGTGAACTAGTGATCACAGCAGCAGATAGATGACACATGTAGACTGAATGCTTAGTGACCAGAAGATTGCTGATTCATAATGGCTCCACGACCTTCAATGGGATCAAAATGAGCGATAAAGCCTCTGGTCAGCCTCATCACTCCCCGAGGTCACCTCATCAAGATGACGTACCTCTTCCATGTTCTGAGATGTGGAGCTAGATTCATCACTCTGAGCCCTAATTTGGTGATGGAGGTGTTCATGACCTATGCTCATCTGCATAAAGGAAAAAGAAATGGTCAGGTCATTGCAAGCAAAGCCTCCCCGAGGACCAACAATTTCCTATGCGATAGGCCATTTATACCAAGGTCACCATACCTAAGGACTCGAATTCCAACAAGCAAAAGGGAGCTAAGCACTCAAATCATAAATATTTAGAAAGTAAAAATTTGAAGCCAAAAAACAAAAACCCTAAAATCCACCAATAAATCGAATGAATGTACCAGGCCAGACAAGAAAGAAAGCACAAAAATAAATAATGACTGCTAGTACCAACTAATGATATATGAGTTTTCATTCTAACTATGGAATAGTAAAACCCAAAAATCATAAGATACAAGAACACTCACCATGGTTAACCAAAGTGAAACGCGTGCAAATAAGCTTTTCGAGGAACAAAACTCAAACAATAGCCGGGGGACCAGAACAATGCACACGACAACAAGCAGTGGAGAACGATTGCAGGAAATGACGGAAAAGATGAGTATTGCAGTTTCAAATGACAAAATGAAAGGGAGAAGAAAGCCCCCTTTAGTATAAGAAACACACATCGTCGTCATTAGATCTGGGGACCGTCCAGCTACTTGTGATCAACAGTCTGACAAAAACCAGCAGAAAGCTGACAGTAGCGTGACATGTGGACCTATTAAGGATAGATGTTTTCATGACAAGCCAAGAGCAAAACTCCAAGAGTCGCAGGCATGGCTTATTAGGGGGCATGCCAATTAGCTTGCAAGACCACAAACATAAGGTTAAAAACCCCAATTCACTCCATGTCCAAGAAGTGCCTCGAGCACCAGACTCATGTGCGGATAACATCAAAGCAAAAGTGACCTCACCCAATGATTGAGGTATGCTCGGTCGAGTTTGAGGAACAATATTAAAATCCTGATGATTGAGGTCCACCCGATCAAGATTAATAGGTAATAATCTGGACCTCACGTAATGATCGAGGTCTACCTGGTCAGGTTCAAGGACCACACCCGACGATCGAAGTATGCTCAGTAGGGTTTGAGGAACAATACTACAAGCTTGACGATCAAGATACGCCTGGTCAGGTTTGAAGGGCAACCTCGAGATAACAAAAAGACATGACCAACTGGAAAAACCATAAAAAGACTTGGCCATACTGCAGACCGCGATAAGGATTTTACTGATAAATTACAACTCCCAGTCCGTAGAGCAAACTGAGAGTTGGGGGGCTTATGTTTTAGGTACTCCCTAGGAGATACAAAATGGACTCGCCAATAGGATGCAAAGCCTGATCACAGAGACCCCAGATTAGGGTCACTCAACGAAAATCATAGCATGCTAGTGGCAAAACCTGATCCGCTGAGGAGGGCTCTGGCTCGTTGATAGAAGCGAGCACCTAAGATGACCTATGAGAAGCCTGCTAAATGAACCTGGCGAGGTTGATCGATGTGGCCTCAGGTCACTAAGACAGTGAGCCAAGAATATGTACAAAAGGTCCAGTCAGTAGCTAGAGACACATGTCCCTCAACTGGTAGATTATCATTCATAACTGACACATTAACCCCCTAGATATTCGACAATGATTCATCCAGCATTTATTATTTGACATCAAGCATTTAATGCCCTAAGTGGTGTATGTAATCATTTTGCTATCTGTAAAATTACACTTGTAACCCTCCATATGTCTATAAATAGCCATGAAGAACCGCTACATAAGAGAGGAGAGAATCTGGCATGTAAACACTCTATTTGAATAGAGAAGGATACTAGTGAGAGAGAACATAATTGTAGCCCTGTAAAACCATATAGAACCATTGTTCTACAGCTAAAAATATAGTTCAATGTGGACATAGGGGCCTAAACAAGCTTTAGCCGAACCACAATAAAACTCTATGTCCATCACTTCTTCTCTTTCCTCTTTTTTTTCCTCATCTATACTTGCATTTTTAGCTTGCAGTTTGGGGTTTCAGGAACTGACCTTGTTGACTAAAATATTGGATCCTTAAAACCAAATTTCACCGTCAACACTAAATTTAGGATAGATAGTAGCTCCTTTATCCATGCACTGTCTTCCTACTTTTGGTGGCAATGCCAACTAATATTTTTTGATATGATTCTTATCTGTTATGTGCGTATAATTGATTATAAATATAATTAATTATTAAAATTTAATTTTTAAATAATTGATTATATAATTTAATTTATATTTGATAAAATTTTTATAATTAATTATATATAATTTATTTTTATTGATATGATATATAGGAAAATTAATTTTTAACATTGCATTATTGAAAAAAGATAATAAAGGAATAGAGAGAAAAAAAAGATTTTGTTATTATTATTAGAGTAAAGATTGATAACAAAAGAAGAAAAAAAATGATAATAATATGAGAACAAATATGAATATTTTTATTTTTATAATCCCAATTAAAAAAAGCTATTCAAAGTAGCATTTTGTTTAATCGAACTTATCATTTATAATTGATTATTGAGATATTCCACTTGTTACACCAAACATTTCTAAAAAGTATTGACATATAATTGATTATTGAGGATTCTAATCACTATATCAAATAATTACTACACCCATTCCCTTATATGCCCTCTCTTATCCACATCATTTCATAAATTGGTGGGATTTAGAAACAAGTAAAAAACCAATTAATTATGTTGCTAAGGTATAATTCCATATAATCAAAATGCAACATTTTTGTCAATACCTTTAGTAAAACAATTGAATTTGTAGCTGTCTTAAATTTAAATTTAGAATGTTACATATATATTAACAGATAATCACAAAAAAAATAAATATCTTATGCATTAGCTTTGTAGCTTTTGACAACAAACCATTCTTATAATCAATTGCCAATTTCCATAGAATTAGAATCCAGAAACGCTACCACATTGCTTGATGGGACTAAGTTACCATCTACAACCACTAACTTAATTTTTGACAAATTGAAGAGTGGAAGATTTATTCACTCGATTAGAGCAACCTAGAATAACGAAAGAGGAAAAAGGTACAAGAGTTCAATGGGAAATGATGAGTGTAATAGTTACATATTTTATGTCTCGTATATATTTAGCCAGTTGTTATGATTATGTGCAAATTAGAGTGCTTATGATTGGTTTCATGATTTAATTAGATTTTAGACTAATTTGGATTAATAGGTAATTTAGCATAGCTTTAGACTTTTGGTTGTATATGAAATTCTAGACCTCTAATTCAGTTGATTCTTATATCATTGGAAAGTTAAGAGAAAGACCTATAATTGTCATAAATGTCCCAAGCCCAATTTAGATGTTTAGTGGGTCAAAATTAGTCCAGAAGTCAAAGCAAAGTGCTAACCTATCCTAAAATGATTTTTGTATTTTTTATTAAGCTTTAGTCCTTTAAATGGTGCAAGCCCTAGTCCATTCACATCTACAACTTTCATGAGGGTCTAAGGTGAAATGGTGCTATTTTGAAGGAGTTATAAGACTATAAAACTAAAAGGCATAATTTGTTACGGATTGGTTTGCTCTGAAGAGCCTGTTTTGGTTTTTGACTCATGAGTTAGGTTAGAAGCCTCTATTTTGAGTAAGGTTTGTGCCATTGGATTGCTAAGAAGTTGGGCTACAACTGTCATGAAAATACAAAAGTCCAATTATGTCCTTATCTAACCCAATTCAATAGCCCAAATAGATAAGAAGACAACTAATAGAAAAACCAATTTGAAACACTTAGAGGAGCATTCATTCTTTTCTTCTTTTTTTTTTTTAACTTTGTAAAGAAGAAGGAGCTTTCATAGGTAAGAATACTAGTTTCTTTCAGTTTTTTTTTTCGTTTGTAATTCTCTTATAATGAGTAGCTAAACTCTTTTTTCAATTCAAGAAAAATTTTGCTTCAATTCAATTATGATTGTGAGACCTAATTTGTATTGTTGATTTATTCCTAATTTGTTTACTTGTTGTTTCTTTGTTTTAATTTCATAGGATGATTATTTAATAGGGTCTGATTGTCTATTGTAATTATCTACTATCTTAAACTTCATAATCTATAATTATTATGATAGTTTAGCAAAGTAACAATTAGGTGTTATAATTATGTGCTGTGTATAATTGTTCAACACCCCAGGTAAACATATGATGGATTAAGTGATTATGCGTTGGTAAATGCTATTGTTAATTTGATTGGGATACTAGGCTTGAATTAGTTATCAATAAGATTTAATTCAAATACTGACTTAAATTAATGAAATTAGGGAAGAATGATAGGAATTTAATTTGGATGCTAAATTTAAATTAATTCTTGACTAAATAATCAAATAGGGAAAAATACATTTTATGTCTAGGATCAATTTAACAATTGAATGCATTAATCTCTCTTAGATTGAAGATTTCCCAATTGAATTTTTTCTTTTATGATTCAAATTTTGTTTGATTGTTATACTGCTTTTGAAATTCTATTTTTTTTTAATTCTGTCTTAAATAACAAAATCCTTTGTCTTAGATAACAAAATCCTTTATTTCAATTAACAATTAGATTAATTATTCAATCTCTTGGTTTCTACCTAGACTCATCCTTTTAGTAAGTTAAATAAGTTTGGTATATTAATTTATGATAGTTTTAAAAACCATCTAGAAAAGGAAGGCATGTGGGATGGTAATCTTTCATTTAATTAAATCCACCATTTGGCATAGTCCTAAAAGTACTTGCAACCCATACATATATAGAAGGTTTAGCATTTCAAATTAGAGGAGTAATCCAAAACTTTCCACGAATAGCCTAGCCAGCTATTTAACTTCACAAGCAACATATTCTTTTCATTTCCAAAATAGTACTTGGAATGGAAATTTTGCTTATAGCTTATATATTCAATATTCAACCATAAATTAATTGATTAACCAAAGAATTAAAATAAAAATAAAAAGCATATTTTGTCTTGACCCTTAAGTTTGTTTCAAGCTCTCACTGAAATATAAATTAAAAAAACCATAAAAATAAATAATATTTTTACGCATCATGTTTACCAGTGAAATATAAATTTTAAATAATATTTCTCAAGACAATAGTTAAAGAATATTTAATAACATTGGAGATATAAATTTTTTAAAAATTGATGTACTTTTATTTAATTCATTCTTAAAATATTACTATAAATTGAGAATGAATTAAATAAAAGTATAATTTTTTTTAAAAAAAATTGTATTTCAAATGTAATTATGTATTTCTTAAGACACCGGTTAACAACACAACGTAATTGAGCGTCATATGTGATTTATTAACCTGTCTCATGTGATGCTTCTTTAATGCATTATTCTGTTTGCCTTCCCTTATTTTCTTTTCCATTCTTAAATTTTAAAGGGGTTTGTTTCTACAATTTATTAACTTGTTTGATAAGTACTATATTTCTCTTGTGTTGAAACCAAAGAAAATGTAATTTATCTTACTGCAATAGTAAAAAAACACGGCTAATATAGTAAATAAAAATATTGTTATAATAAATATTAGTTACATGTATTAGCTAAAATACACAAAACCCCCATATAGTTTGAGTTATATTAACTCATAGATCTTTAAAAATATGTAACCAAATTTCTTATATTTTAAGTTACGTACATTTTATCTATTTATATTTTTATCTATAAACTTAGGGGGTTTGATGTATTTTGACTTGCAAATAATATGTATCATAAAAAAGATAAAAAAGGTAGGACATGTATAAATATTCCATATTGTTATATTAATTTCTATTTAAAGTTACATGTTTATAATAAGAATATTAATATTATAAATATAAAATTTGATAAATTTAAATTATTTTACAAGAACATATATAAATATTATGTACTTTAATTTCTATTTAAATTTACATATTTATAATAAAAATATTATTGTTAGCCTAAAATTTGATAAATTTTAAATTATTTTAACTAATTTTATGAATTATACGTGTGTCAACTTTATATACAAAGAAGTAATTTAATTAAAAATATTTATAATAAAATAATATATTTGTATAAAATACAACAAATCCATGTATTTCTTGTAGAGGTGTTAAACGGGCGGGCTGAGCCGGACCGGGCTCAAATCCATTTAGACCAAGCCTAAACGGTGCCTAAACAAGCTTGGCCCGTTTAAGCCCGCATCAAAGCGGGTCCATGGATTTCTGATCCGGTTTGGCCCGCCCAAAGACCGAACCGGCCAGTGGGTCAGCCCATTTTATAAGGAAAATGGGAAAAATTACATTTTAGCCCCCAAACTTCTTATTGCCTTATACAAAAATCCACTCGAATGAAAACTTTTCAATTTAATCCTTATAAAATTTTCACTTTAGTCCTAGCTCGTTTAGGCCCCGCGAATCGGTCCGTATCCGTGCGGATTCGGTCCACTTGGACTGCAATTCGCTGGACTTGGCTCATGAAAACAGGCCTAATTTTAACATGTCCAGCTCGTTTTAGCCCGCAGGCTGGCCCGCTTGACCCGCGGGCCTTAAGCCCGTTTAACAACCCTAATTTCTTGTGAAAAATGTCATGTATGTGTTCTTTTGTAGACGATTGATTTTGGTAATCGATCAACTAAGATTCTAAAGCCCAAACTGCAGAAGAAAAATGTATGCAAGTGTAAGAAAAGAGTAAAAGAAGGAAGAACAAGATGAACACAGGAGTTTTTAACGTGGTTTAACTGAAATCAAAGCCGATGTCCACATTAGTGTATTTACTGTTGTATGGTTCTTCTCTGTGATGTTTAACATAGTTGTAATATAAGTATTCTCTCACTATTTTGATAGAGTTTCTACTTATGTTTCCTTTACTCATGCCTATTACAATGATTTTCCCCTATTTATAGAAGTAGAGTGGGTTACAAGTGTAATTTGATAAATTATAATCCATCTTTTCCACCGTATCGGGTATTAAATGGTAGGCAATTTATTATTAGTTTGTTGATAGCTGATCTATTGGTTTTAGGGGTTAACTTATCGGTTGGGAGTATGTGCCTCTGGCTGATGACTAGACTTTAGCATTCTACACCTATGCTTGAGGTAGTTTGCTTGGCGTGACCTCTAGTCACCAAGCGACCTGCTAGGTGGTTCCCGTGACCTCATTCCTAAACGAGTTGGGTCCTTCTTAGTTGGGTTAGTCCATTAGGCTTTCACCAGCCAACTTCATATGATTCCAAAAAATACTCATAACATTAGCCCCCCCAACTCTCAGTTCGCTCTACAGACTGGGAATTACTATTTGTTAACAAAGTCTTTACTTGTAATCTGTAGTGTTGTCAAGTCCCTTACTTACAGTTTGTAGTATTGTCATGTCCTTATAGTCTGTAGTGTTATCATTTCAGACTTCAACTTTATTTGCACCAGGCTATACCTTTAATGTGCATGCTTTATAACTGTTGGCATGGCAGCTTTGCTTTTCTTTGGACCGTTTGATCAAGAGCAACTACATAGGCTCTAGATTCTTTAGTGAGGCCAGACTAGTCTATATAAGACGTGAAAGCTTTCTTTCGACTCCACGGAATGATTGATGGGTGCATTGGTTGAGCTCCTCATGTTTCTGATGGTTTGGGTCTTTGGTGAAGTGCTAGGGAATGTGTATGGCTTGCTTCGACAATCCCCCTATGAGGATTCTGGGAAGTTTTGTTATAGGAAGCTACCATTGTCAAATCCTCTCTTAAGGTCCTAACAAATTTTGTTACATTCCTCCACAGCCTCCTCATGGTCAAGCTGAATAAGGCAGCTCTTTCCCTTTGTTCTTTGGCCTCCTTATACAGTGAGTTAACCATTTGGTTTTCTCCAAGTACCCTTGGGGGCATTCAAGTTAGGGAAAAGGCTCTTAGCTCGAGAGGAGGATAAGGAAGAGTTAGGGCCATTCGGTTTGCTCGCTGATCTTCCTACTTGTTAGAATTCAGGCCTTCCTCTTAGGTTATGCTAGCTGTAGGCTTGCTTTGATTTGTACTCTTGAATCTTCATGTATGAATTCACCTCATTGAATTAGGTTTTTAATGAAACTTTATTTCCTTTTTCCACATGCATCATGTTGAATGCTTTGTACATATATCACAAAAGGTAGCATGTAGGCTGTTGTTGATATAAATTTCTACAAGTCATAGCTAAATGAAATATTAAGTCGAATGACCAATCAGTCATGTTAACGCTTCTCACTTAATAACAAATTTGAGCACCAGAGTGCTTCAGCTGGTGACAAGAACGAGCACCAAAGTGCTGGAGTCGATGAAGAGTTCAAGTGTCCAAATGCCTGAGCACTTCAGTCAATTTGAGATTGAGTGCCCAGATAGGTCACATGGATGCACCTCAGCTAGCTCAAGTAGGTCGCATGAGAGCTGCACCTTGGTATAACTTGCACATCGGCATGAAATAAGCTACAATTTGTTACTAGCAATTTGCGATCTCTTAGGCCATTTAGCATATTTCTGTTTGTCTTATCTGTGACTCTTGTGTTTCTGCCACTAGCCTGTGGAATCATTTCTATGTTAATAAATGTTTTTGCTAGGCTATCAATATCTTATTGTTGGCATTCACCTAAACTATTAGATTGTGGATAACTGATCAATTCCCTAATCCAATGTGAGACTTTGTGTGATATAAACTAAGGAAGACCCTTCTTCCCCTTTTCATTCATCATTTGAAATTTGAAGCTTCCAAACTCTTATCCTATTTTCTCTGTCGAACCTATGACTGTTTGTCATCGTTTGCCACTGTCCTTGTTATTTCGGCCTACCAAGCTCATGGTTTGAGTTTAGACCATAAAGAACTAATTTCTTTCACATTTCAAACCTTCTGCTTTGGCTAGCACGATGAGTTTTCTTTCTTTATTCTTTTGGTTTTTGGGTGTCTCTATTTTGTGACTTGTACTGATGCATATTTGCTTACTATTGAAAGAACCTGAAATATTGGCTAAACCTTGTTTGCCCATACATTTTTCTTTATCGCATTCGATTTATCTAGTTGACTCATCAGTAGATTCTAGGGTCTTTAATTGTCATTTGAGTCTTTCATTAGTTTCTTGGGTCTTAGTGGTCCAATAGCTGAACCTTCCTTGTCTCTTGGAGTTTAGGTCCTAAAACTCGATGATCGAGGTGTGTATGACCTGTTTGTAGGAAAAACTCAATGTATTTCTCAACTTTAGGGATAGTTTGCCTTCTATGACCTGACCAGTTCTCTCTCTTCTTTGTGTAGATGTCTCCACCTTATAGACACCGCGGTCACCAAATAGGAAATGGTGATACTAACTCCTCTGAAGGGAGTGAGGAGCTATTCTGCGTCATAGGGGAGGCGACCTCTTAAAGTGGTGAAGTCACAAAAAAGTTCATAGCTCGATCTGGACTTGAGGGATTTTCGGATCATTCACCCTTTACGTATTACCCCTAAAGCATCAGATTTAGCGAGCTTAAAAGGATAGCCCATGCATATCGTTTCCCAAGGGGTTGTCACATCTTAGCTCCTTCTTTTGGTGACCATGCTACTTTCCCTCCTCCGAAATTCATAGCGATCAGTATTCAACACCTTGATGTCGAGCTTAAATTCTCGATTCATCCTTATATAATCGATTTATTGAATAAACTGAGACTTTCTCCCTTTCAATTGACTCTGAATTCATACTCCCAGCTAACTTCCTTAGCACTTATCTACCTTAGGAATGGCCTTTTTTCCCCTTTAAGAAGAGTCTTTTGCAATCTCTATAGCATCGGATTGCAAAAAGGGATTTATTACCTCTCAGCCTATCCATCTAAATACAGGAAAATTTTGCCTCAAGGGGATGCCAAGGGGAAGTCCAACGTTAGGAATTATAAGACCCGTTGGTTTTATGTTACTTGCCCTTCCTTGAGTCAACTTCAAACTTCTCATTTGTGTTGAGTCTTGGAAAGCGAGCTAGGAGGACGTAGGTTAGCTTTGGTACTTATTTTACTTTGTTTCAAATCTGAGCTTCTATTATATCTTGTAGACGGAGTTGGGAAAGAAAAATCAAAGCTAAGGGCTAAGGAAACTTAGGTGCTCAACCACTTTGCTACTTTCAAGGATTTTTGAAACAATCTAAAGTTTGACGAGGAGCTTTTTTAGGCACACAGGCTCTCCTTCACTCTCAACGTTAAGCCTCTTAACTTAGCAAGAGACATTAGAGCTCATAGAGTTAGAGAGGTTGTTGTAGCAGAGTTTAAGGAGGATACAGCTATGGGGAGCATTAATCTTCTTAGAACCTCTGCCTCTATCAGATCAAGGCCTACTGCCGCTCCTTCTATACATGCTAGCCATCCTTCTTCGATAGTTGTCCCAGAGACTTCGCAAGCTTTGGTCCCCATTACACAACTGGAGGTGGACAAGGCTGCAAGAGGGTTAGCGAGATCTCTTAGTTGTGGGGAAGGGTCTCTATCAGGCCCCTTCCTAAAAAACAAAGGACTGACAAAGGGAAAGAGGTGGCTGTTTCCTCAGAAGAGGAGTCTGAAAGCATGTTAGAAGATGGTCTCGACAGCCTGGGCCCTAGGACAAGGGAATATTACGATTTCCTCCACAGGTGTGTAGGCCAGGTCTTGGGGACTCATACAAAATCATTGAAGTCTAAAGACATGCATGGTGACGGCTTGATCGGCATAATGGTCCATCATTTTTTGCTGGTAAGTAAAATTCTCTCTTCGACTTTTTCGTTCCTCTAGGTATTTTAACCATTCTAGTCTTTTTCAGGGCGCATGGAGGGGATCAAGTTGAGGGATGAGTTCTTATCCTTAGGTGAGGAGCAAGGCAAGCTCAAAAGCGAGTTAGCCACTTCAACAGTCTGACATTAAAGCTGGGGAAACAATTGGAACATTCCAAGACCCAGCTACAAAACACCAAGGTGGCCAAGAAGCAGGTCGAGGATGATTTGTCTCATGAAATGTCCAAGCTTATCTCAAGGATCCAACAAACTACTAATAAGCTAAGGCAATTGGAAGATGTGCTGGATGCGATGATGAGATGAACTGAGGCTACTGAAAAGAAAGAGGAAGTAGTTAGGAAGAAGGCTACTCGAGTTGAGGAGGAGATCGCTTGAGTGAGGGAGGAGACTACTGCCAAGATCGTAGAGGCTGTAGATGTAGTAGTTTGTGCTACTATTGATGATTTTCTGTTTACCCTCTAGAAAAGGCACCTAGACATGGATTTCTTCTTTTTTGATGGAGAAATTGAAGAAATTATCCAGTGTTTCATGGAGGGCGAGAAGGGAACTTCAACTTCAGGTGTAGAGACTTGCGGTAGTTCTCCTGCTCAAGGTGACGTCCAGGTCAAAGGCACCTCACAGGTCAAGGGAAGAGCTGTGGTGAGATCCAAAGAGCAAGTGATAGATTTGTCCCTGTCTCATGCTAACTTTCCAGCCCCTCAGGACTCATCCAAGCTCCTGACCTCCTCATAGATCATGCCTCTACCCCTTATCTTTAGGCTTTATTTTTAAACTTTTGAATGTAATCTGACTAGATGAATCATTTGTAATTATTTTCAATGGACTTGCTTAAGTTCTTTGAAATAAATCTATTTAGTTTGTCTTGCTCATTTTGTTTAATTATCCTTTTAGGCTTTTTGCCAAGTCAAATACTTGAAAATTTTGTTAGCAAACCATGGCCTCAAGCTTGAAAGCTAGATTAGTATGTGGCGGCCTTCGTAGCTTTTAAGACAACTAATCAAGCTGACAACCCGAATACTTGATAAGCCCTAATCTAGTTGGCAACTTGAATACTTGATAAGCTAGTTGTGAACCATGTCAAACTAAATGTTAGGTAGGTCGCACAACATCAACATAGATGGGCCTCTGTAGATTGCACATTGTCAACCTAGATGGACCTCAACAGATCGCACATTGTTAACATAGATGGTAAGTCACACATTGTTAACATGGATAGACCTTAGTAGGTTGCACATTGTTAACATGGATAGACTACCACACATTAACATAGATGGACTTCGGAAGGTCGCACATTGTTAACATGGGTAAATCTTGATAGGTCACACATTGTTAACATGGATGGACAGTTGCACATTGTTAACATGGATGGACATTAGTAGGTCACACATTGTTAGCATGGATGGACTATCATACATTATTAACATGGATGGACCTTAGTAGGTCACACATTGTTAACATGGATGGACCTTAGTAGGCCACATATCGTTAGCATAGATGGATGGTTCCACATTGTTAATATGGATAGACCTTAGTAGGTCACTGATAACACAAGATTTGACACAATTATTTGCCCTCATGCTTAGCATTTTAAGAGCTAAAATGTCATGTTTCCAGTTGAGTTAAGATGTATTTGTGATTTGGTGTCAAT
>JANHAO010003373.1:0-26279 GCA_026873985.1 Saraca asoca
CAAAATTTCGGTAGAATTGTTATGTGTATATCTAAGCATGCATATATAAAATTTGTAAAATTTTAAGTATATTTTACATTGTTAGGCTTGTAGGAGATTTTCCTCCGGTGACCTCTTACATCGGTCACGTTTCATAGGTTGGGGTGTGATAGAAATAAAATAAAGTCTTTTTTTAACTTAAATCCAAACATTACTTAAAAATAAAATTCATTTAAATAAAAAATAAAATCTTATTTTTAATCATTTTCAAAGTAGGATTTATCTCTTGTTTGGAATGTTTAAAAATAAGATATCATTTTATTTTTAAATGAACTCTTTTTCAAAAAAATTGTATTTTGATTTAAGTTATAGAAGAATTTATTTTATTTATAATTCTTATTTTAATTATATTTATATCATCATGAAATCTATTAAATTTATCACATATTTTACAATAATTCATTTCATTTGGCATGAAATACCTATTATAATAATAATTTTACTTTCATTCTAATATTTAACATTTATTTATTATGATATAATTAAAATTTATGTTTTAATTAGATTTTATATTTTTTTAATATATTTCAAATAAGAGAATTTATTTATAAATAAAATAAAATAATTATTTTTGATATTATTTTCACACATTAAAATTTATTTATAAATAAATTAAAATCATTTCTATCAAATTCAGGTGAATTGAATTTTAGAAAAATTAGTTTCAAATATACCATTAATAAACTTAATTTTACAAGAGTAAGTTTATAACCGACTAATTCTACTTTTTTTCCCTCAATTTTTGATATATTTTTAATGTAATAAAAAAATCAAGTGGCATATCTTTATTCTATTTGGTCTTATATTTTAAATTTTAATGAATAGTTTAATCCATAAATAAATGAGTATTATAAAAATAAGTTCTCAATTTGAACAGGCGCGAGAAACACGTGACTCCATTTGCACAAGTGGGGTGCGTGAGCCTGATCCAGTCTGCACGGGGACCGAGTGTCTGTACGCGGCAAAACTCACGATGATTGCTGTTCACAGAAAAAAGTCAAAGTAGTAAGTTGCATTTTCGTTGTCTGTAGACAACTTGTTGGGAAAAAAATCTCTTATCCTTTTATTCATGCCGGATTTAATTAAATCAGGTTAGTGAATAAGTTATTTGAGTTTAAATTAAATTTTGTTTAACATAGGATAAACGAATTGGAAAAGATCAAGTATGCTGATAAATCCAAATTTTCCAAATTTGTAAAATGAAAAAAAAATAAGTGATAAAAAATAGGACTTCAAAAAGTAGTTTGACAATTAAGTTAGTAATTTTATAAAAGAAAGTAAAAAATAAAAATAATAATGAAGACCCTTGTCAATCATTTATATTTTGATTTATATAAAAAATTTGTGCATAAATTCATGCTTTGGAGTTGAGTCTATTCGATTAATTTTGACTTAATCAAACGATTATAATCCATGGTGATTTTAAACTATTATCTTCAAGTAACTTATTCATTATAAATTATTTTAAGTTGTGTTATTTATGATCTAGATCTACTTGAATGTCTTCCACAATAATCAATTGATGATAACTTATGGTGATTTTTAAAATGTTACTTTCAAGTAACTTACTCATTATAGATTATTATAGGTTGTGTTATTTTCAATCTGGACCTATTTGGGTGTCTTTTGCACTAATTGATTAGTCATAACCTTAGACATATTTATTTTGAATTGTATTAGGTGTATTTAATAACATTAAAACTTGTTGCATCAAAATTAGAAAAAAAAATGCACTTCACATATTTAAAATTTCATTGAATGACAAATTATTTCTTAAATTTTAAAATTCTATAAATTAAATTCTTTAACTTTAAACATGTTACAAATTACTATCTTAAAATTAAAAAAATATATGAAAATATTAATTAATTATTAATTTTAACCTCAAACTAATAAATGTGTTGTATTTATATTATTGAAGTCATAATTCTTCTCCTACAAGGCACAAAATTCACATTAAACGTATTATTAGTTCCTAATATTCTCTAAATTTAAATAATGAAATTCATATTTTAGTGATAAAATAAGATATTTAATTTATATTTTGTATCTTATAGGCTTAACAAAATATCTAAAACACATTTGCTAATTTAGAGTTAAAATTAATAATTAATTTTTTAAAAATTTTAAAAGAGTAATTTGTAACTTTTTTCAAATTTAAAAATATAATTTATAAATTTTTAAAATTTGATGAAATAATTTATTATTTAGTAAAACTTCAAAGACGTAAGCCATAAAGTGCATATTTCCTTAAACTGTAAATAATAAAGTGTATTTTTCCTAAAAATTAAATACTAAATTTTAAATACTAAATTCATTTACTATTAAATTTCTAACATTAATTATATTTGTACAACACAATTTAAAAATAGATCCAATGAATTTTCATTATTGATTTACTTAAGTATTCAAGTTACTGTCGTGTAGCAACACTGTAGCGCACGTGGCACTCGCATCTCCATAATCCGGCCGTCAGCCAAACAGGACACCGAAGCAGTAGCACGAACAACCTCTTCTCTGTCTCTGTGCACTCTGTATGCCCAAAAAGTCAAAGGCAGCACAGCAAACCGTAACATTTTGCAATAGCTTCAGCTGAGAGAGACTCTCAATTCGCTGATGAGAAAATGGACCCATGCGATTCTCATCCTATCACTTTTCTGGGTCTTGTTCTTCAATCAAGATTCAGCTCTTGCAATTCCCTTGAAAATTCCGAGCTTCTAAGGGACTTTGTGAGCAGAGAATTCAATGCCTTCTTATGGGTTGCTTTCATTGTCATCACTACCCTTTTGCTCAAACAGGTTTCCAATCTGTTCAGATTATGGCACAAAGCTAAGAGGATCCCTGGGCCTCCGTGTTCCTCTTTCTTTGGCCACTGCAAACTGCTTTCCCGGGAAAATCTCACTGGTAACTTTGTTTACTATGAATTTATTAGATGTTGGAATTTGGGGTTTACTATATTCATCTGCAGCTTGTGAACTATACATATGATAATATGATCCATTTTGGTTGTTTGCATCAGTTCAATTTCTGCACACTTAGAATTTCTTGTAGATTAGGGGTTGTTTGATATGCAGTCATCCTTGCAGTGGTATATGAGATTTTTCTTTTAGAATGCCCCGGCATCAGTCTATCAGATGTCCCTTTTTCTTATGGCAATTAAAAATAATAACGTTATCCATAGAATAACCAAGAATTTTGGAGATCCTGGGTTCCCTGGTGTCCAATATTGTAATAATTTTGGCACCCCAAGTATAGTCATGATATTTTGATGAGAAGAAGATGACAGTGTACCAAAGGCCCCAAAGGGATGTGATGAATATTACCAAACTATTGTTTTTCATTGTTTGGAATTAGCCATGGAACCTTGTTTATCTGAGCCCGGGATTGTTAGAATAGTTTACTTTCTGAGTTATAGGCAGAGACAGAAACTCCTTCAATTGTTTAGTATTAGTTATTTTGTGTTAATTGGATCATATTCCCTGTACATCACCCTATATTAATGAGGGAGTTACATTTTGAGAGCCAAGCAAACATATAGGAGTCTAAAAGAACTGAGTTTTTCTCCATTTTGTATCAAACATATCCGGGCAAAGTGCCCCTTGAGAAATTTAAGTTAGCATCTTCACCAATAAAATAAAATAAAATAAATAAATAAATAAAAAAAGTTAGCATAGGCTTGTATCTTTATTGCCTTGTGATAAGGCCCTGTGGAAAGAAGGGATATCTGAATGAACGTGTAGTCTTTTGATCAGGGTGTATGATACTGAAATAAATACTTGAAGAATTTGAGATAAAAGGCTAATATAATATCGTTTGTAGCCGTAACACAGAGCAAAGGTATTTGAACTGAAACAGAATATTGTTGGAGTTTAATATGTCTGTGGTAGGCACACTAAGTGGAGGCTGCTTTAGTGCTTCTTGTGTTCGTTACCGCCATGGCCAATGTCATCATCAGCTCCAGAAAACATTTTAACAAAACTTTTACCGTTTCCTTGTGGATGGAATTCCATAGTACATTTTAGAAATGGTTATGAATGATAAAATTCAGGACCTCACACTTACAACTCTGATATTTTACAAAGATACTAGTGGTTTTTCAGTATTAAATAATATATATTTTTGATAGAAAGTATTGAATAGTATTGAGTCAAATATATCTGTATTGTTTTACTAATTGCATCTCCTGACAATTTGGATGTCAGATCTATTGTCCAAATCACATTTGATGTATGGACCAATTGTTAAGCTATGGTTAGGTCCTACTCAGCTTTTGGTATCTGTTAAGGATCCAGTGCTAGTTCAAGAGATGCTTAAGAAGGCTGAAGATAAGCTTCCTTTCACAGGAAAGGCATTTCGTCAAGCCTTTGGCAAATCAAGCCTCTTTGTTTCTTCTTATGAAAAGGTGCATGCCTGTCTCATTATTCCTTTATTACGAACCATTTATGTTTCTATCTTGTGACTTGTTTTGCTTGTGATGATCATCAATGCAGTTGTAATATTTTGTTTTTTTTTTTTTCTGACACTCCAATAATGGGGAATCTGTGCTTGTGGAAGAGAATTTACATATGCAGAAGTGCTTGAAAGGACTTCCTTTGTCTTTCAAGTTGCTTGGAAGTATAAGGCAATATCAAAACCCTACAAATTAAGGAAGTCATATAAAGCATGGTTCTTTCAATTCTAAAATTGAACAGCAGTAGTGAGATCGTGAAATCTTTGCCTTAAGATTTGTTCCTAACTAGCATCATTTTCAAAGTTTGTCATTTTTTTTTCCCTTCTATTGACATAGTAGTAAAATAATACAGTTTTTCATATTGACACTGGCTGATATTGTTCCCTTTTTTTGAATGATACATATTTTATTAGAATATGTGATATGTGATTATGGGCCTTCTGATGGAGTCTTAATATGAATTTGCTGATAGACTTTGTGCTATTTTTGCTATATCTTCTGGAGAGCTTTCAGTTTGAGATCTGTGTATCAAACCAGTCTCCATCTTAATTCATGCTTTATTCATACAGATTGAATCTTGATGGATATGGTTCAGTCTGATAATTGCAACTTGGCACTTGACTTTAAATTATCTTCAGGTGCAAAAGAAAAAGGAATTATTGGCAACAGAATTGAATGAAAGATTGCTTGACAACAACGATCTGATTCCTACAAAGACTGGAGACTTTATCATTGATAAAATAGAAAACATTAGTACTAGAGGAAGTATTGACTGTAGATTGGTTTCCCAGCATATGGCTTTCACCTTAATGGGGGCGACTTTCTTTGGAGACAGCTTCTTGGCTTGGCCTAAGGCTGCAATTTATGAGGAACTCCTTATGATGGTTGCCAAGGATGCTTGCTTTTGGGCTTCATACAATGTTACTCCCTTCTGGGAACGGGGATTTTGGAAGTATCAATGCCTATGCACAAAGTTGAAATGCTTAACTCGAGACATCATTCAACATTGTAGAAAAAACTGCAAGCTGTTTCAACATATTGACCCAAATGGCCATAGTGGGAGTTCAAACATAGAAATAGAAACAGAGCATGGTGCACGGTGGTTTTCCGACATTGATTTTTGTGATTACTCTTTCTATCGTGAGTTTAATGATCATCATACTATAACCGAAGAACCTTGTGGGAATATCATGCATGTGATGCTTCATGGATGTCAAACTACAGCAGCCTTAGTTGCAAATGTTTTGACCAGGCTTGCTGTGCATCCAGAAATACAGTATAAGGTACACATTTTTCTGGTCTCCTTTGTATGATGCAATTTGTTAATGGAATTGACTATGGGTCTTTTAATTTTCATTCTCATATGTTTTATAACCCAAGGATGTAAATCTAAAATACCAAGTCTTCCTAGATGTTTTACTAGATTTGTTCTGGTTTTGTTCAGGTTCAGGTGCACTTAAATGAATACAGAATCTTCTGATCCCTTTGCTCATTGTTTGCAAATATGTATTTATTACCTTAGTCATGACCAATTCTTTCACATCTATCTGTGCTCCTCCTGTTATATTGGCTGCTTCCGAATGTATGCTTTCCTGCTATGGCAGATATATAAACTCATAACCGTCAACACATTTACAGCAGAGTTAGAATATCTTCTTTATGAGTGACTCATTATTTCTCACCATAAATGGCTTCAATAATTGCATTTCTTGATCCCTAGCAGATGATCTTGCATTTAAGTGGGGTTGGCATTTAATTTTTGACCCATAAAAGTATATTAGTTTTGTGATACAAAATGGATTTACATTTGTTTTTCCATCATGTCTTAGTTCTTAATATTCATGCAGGAATTAAATTGAAGAATATCATTTTGCATCTATAATGGAATGTATCAAACAGCATAAGCTTTTATCCTCATCTTTGGTTGGCATTGAATTTCATGCTTTATTTAGATAAACTCTTCTATAGTGCTAATTGAAGATGGGTTTTATTAATTAATATATATTGTACATATATTTTAAGTTCCAAAATTCTGTGTGTATTTGTCTTGGCATGTATTCAAGCATGAGTTCCAAGTTCTTAAAAGTGTTGAACTATATGTTTAATTTGCTGATTAATATTATCATAAAATATATACAACATCCTGTGGCTTGGTGAAGAAGGGTCTGGCTATTGTGGTTTTGAATGCCACATTTGGTTGCTTATATGAGATTTGAATTCACTTTGTGATGCCTTTAGAAAAACTGCTACTCCTTTCTGTAAATTATTTGCTCAACTAAATACTTGCCAACTTGTGAATATTCTTTTGCAGGTTTACTCAGAAATAAACATGGTAAGGGAAAAGCCCTCAAAAGATGTGAAGCAAGATGTCTACAGGATGCCTTTATTGCTGGCTACCATTTATGAATCTGCACGTCTTCTTCCCACCGGGCCCTTGCTGCAGAGGTGTTCTCTTAAACATGGTGAGGACATTGCTTACAGTTATCTGAAGCTAAGTATGAGCTTATTTTGCTGTCAATCTGTTATGACATGAATATATCTAGCAAAGGCTTGGGTTCCTTGAGATTCTTTGTTGAAGGAAAAAAAAAAAAAAACTATTTATCTTTTATGGACTAAATTTATGGTTCAAATTTTTTCTTAAAACTTTTCTTCTTTATTAAAATTACTCCTCCCATCAGACTTGAGCTTTGCAAATGATTTAACCATTCCGGCTGGAGCTGCACTGGTTGTGCCTGTTCAGTTAATACAGATGGATGACTTCAGTTGGGGAAGTGATGCTAGTGATTTCAATCCATATCGGTTTCTGTCAAATGGTAGAAAGGGATCAGATATAGCGCTTGATGCTAAATTCACAGGTTTCATATCTGCCTTATCTGTAGCATTGGCTTATTTACATAAATAATAATGTTTAGTTCCTCACAAATACATATCTGTTGTCCTACAGTTATCTCAATTCTTGGATCTATCTCGTTTTTCCGGGTTGTTACTTGTTGTTTCTGTCTATGCTATCATTTGACAGTAAATACATATTTTATCATGCATGGGATCATATCTGTCATATCAGACTTGAATTATTTCTTTATTTAATGGGCTTGTATTTGACTTACAATGCATTGCTGATTTTTAATTTGCCTGAAAATATGGTGCCAAGTTTTCTCAACTGCATTTGGAATAAACGAAAATCAATGCATTGTCTGTTGAAATGCAAATTCTGAAGCTTTTCTAAATTCTAGTTGATCCACTGTTATGTAAAAGTTATATTAGGTTTTTATTTGAATAGCTTTAGTGGCAATTTTTTGAGTTTGCTTTCGTAGAATAAATTATTAAATTGTCCAAGGGGTTAAAGTATAAAGAGTATTACATGTAATTAGGCTTAGGAGTTGTGTGCAAAGTATACATTTGAAGTTTGAACCATCATGGGAGAAACTTGTGTGGCTTGTATTGTATTGATGGAAAAAAAAAAGAAAAACCTTAATGCTTATCTGCCACTGATATTCAGTATTGATCATTCTTTCAGTATCTGCTGAAAAACCTGCAAATCCTGGATGCAGCTCATTTGTATTAAATGATCCAAATGAAAATGCAGCATTTCTTCCTTTTGGATCAGGTTCTCGTGCTTGTGTTGGGCAGAAATTTGTTGTCCAAGTAGTTGCGGCATTGTTTGCATTGTTGCTAAAAAAATATGAGGTTTGTGATACAAACCATACCCTTGTTATTGTTATTACCACTTCTGAAAACAGAAAAGAGGCATGAACATAATTGAAAACTTGTAGGCTACTGGTTACATCAGTAATTGTGTTATGCTTATGGATTTGGGAAAGAAGGGTAAAAAATGAAAAGAGAAGAAAATAGAAAGTGGGACAATGAATGGTATTGGATGAGTATGTTAAATAGAATCCTGCTATTGCCTTGTGTAGAACTGTTAAAAATACTAACTATGTTGGTATAATGATGGCTGTGCGCTTTCCTTATGATGTGGTAGAGTAATTTGTGACATTTTAGAAGTCCAATGCCAGCTATGTTGAGAGTCACCTTGAATTATAATAGTCTAGTTTAAGTAGGATATCTGATCCTCCTTTGCCCTGTAATCTTTCTTTCTATCTAGATAATTCTTAACCTATCCAAGAGTAGGAAAAAAGAGTCCTCTTTCTAAATTAGCATATTGATATTGCAAGCAAATGTAGAGAAGATAGTAAAGTGGATGAATCAGAATAATTTGCAGTAAGAATGTGTGATAACTGAATTTAGAGAGATATAGCTAGTTCTGAATTTTGCTTGATGGAAATCGATGCAATTGTTGTCTCAACCAGAAGTTACATACCTTTGTTGTAGCAGTACAAGTATTTTCTTCATTCTATGATCCTACAGATCTTACAGAATTTCATAGGAAAGATCTTTGGATTTCATGAGGCGGACCTTTTGGTGTAAGCTACTTCATAGAACAAACTTAGCATTGTTCTGTAATATCTAGTAACACAAGCTTTGCAAACTTGACTATGCAGATTGCATTCTGAATGGAATGAAGAATAGACTGATTTGTTTCATTGTATGAGTTGTAATTACTAACTTTAAATTCATATACAGGTAAGGCTTCACCAAGGATCACAAGCTAAGCCAAAAGCGAGCCTGAAGAATAATCATCTTCCTACTTCACCAATCATATTCCTGAGGAGGGACAGTTGAAAGAAAGGAGCTGGAAGCCTAATATGCAGATAATTGATGTTGTAATTTCAAGTCATTGATGGAGTTTCTTGCCTTTCTGTTATTTTTTTTATGGCTCATCTTTTTCCTCTCTTCGGAGAGGAATGGGGAAGCTTCTTTGATGTTTATGGCTCATTGCTGTCAGACGGGAGGATGCAACTTGAGTTTCAGAGAGTTTTTTTTCCTCCCTGTTTTTAAAAATAGCCCAGGTGCTGGCTTCAAGCAATGGCTCATATTTTTTCTTAGCTTTTGAAGCACCTTGGGTCTATTGCTGTGATAGAGCCTGTTTTCCTTCCCCCTCTCTGGATGAAGATGTCTCTTTTTTATGTTGTTTGCTTTTTCACTCCCTTCAGGAGTTTGTTTATGTATACTGAAATCTGATGTTCTCAGAATTGTTTGCCATGAACATTAGAGTGTATGGAGTGTGTTGACGGTGAAGCATAAATCCCTGGTTTCTTTTGGCAGTTAAACAGTCAATTGTTCAGCACATGGCATTATTATCAAATCTTAGCTAAACTTAATATACAAATTCCAGTAGCTAGATCTTCCTGCAAAAATCTACAGCAAGAAAAGGAGGGTTTTATGGTTTTCCTAAATTCACTCTACAGCAAAATCTGATTTTCTGCACCAAGATAGGGAATTTTGATTCCAATGCTTATACCCCCAGTGATACTCTTCTCTCTTTTTTGAAACAAACAGAAATGAGAGCAAAGCCAAATTCGAATATACTTTCTTATCAAAGTTAATCACGAAAACTTATTCAGCTAAGTTTCTTCTGTTTCCTTCATTTCACCCATGAATGTCAAGATTCTTGGAAAGATGTGGAGCTAAATCCATTACCCTGGGGAAAGAGTTTCTGAGAAGATGACATTTTGTAGATAATATAACGTTAAACCAGGTAATATATAGGTTCAAGGAGTAGGAAACCATTGCTTTGCAAAATTAGAAAAGGCCAATTATGGCTAAGAAAGAAATTCTCCATTAGACAGATTTCTATTTCATAGTAGTTTACATCATTACTACAACTGTGTCTTCTTGAGCCATAGACAAAAACAACTTCATCAGGGAGCAAATATGTGCTAGACTGAGTACTAGCAAGTTAATCACCTACCTACATCCAGAGCCTAGAAGTGCAAGAAACTAACATTCCTTGTCAGGGAAAAGCTACAATTACTACACTTAGAACACGTGCTAGACAAATCAGAAAAGAACAAGGGATTCAGATCTTTTTTGCACCAACAGCTTCAGGTAGGTTTGCTATCTAGTTGATAGTCGCTATCCAGTATGTACTTATTCTTCAGTTCTCGAGGTTTTCAATGATTGATCTTTTATCCCTGCAAGAGTTCAATATTTATCCTTCCTCATCATAATCTTCCTCTTCCTCTTCTAATCGCCTACCAAGGTGTGCAAACTGCATAGAATCAATGGCCATCTTGTCCACATCTGAAATAGACCAACCCGGAAACTCTTCATGCTTATTCTCATTTGCAGATCTAGGCAATGAGGCCTGAGCTGCACTGCTAGCATTTTTGTCCTCATTGTCATTCAAGTTGGCATTCAGATCAATATTACAGAGAGACTCTGAGCCTCCATCAATAACAGCATTATTCTCCTCCTTAGGTATCTCCTTTGACTCGGAACCATTATCAATCACCACGTTCGAATTAGGATTATGTTTGTTGCTGGAAGTACAAGGCTCATCAGATCCAACCTCCTGATGGTAGGTCTCTCTTTCTACAGTTCGAGCCCCTCGTCCACGGCCTCTTCCTCTACCTCGGCCTCTTCCCCTACCTGTGCTGCCAGTGTGGCTCAGGCTCAACTCACGCTGCAATAAAAGGGAAGTATTATTAAACTGAGAAATAGATGCCCCAAAATTAAGGGACATAATTCCTCCAAGACTTCAGGGTTGTTTTAGGTCATAAATAAAAAAATTTACCAAAACCTACAATTACACACCAAAATTGTGTATCTGCATTCTGCAATGCCTTGCAGTCTCAAACATGGTAAGATGTCAAAAATCAAATTGTACATGCATGTGTTAACATTTCAGGTAGAAAATGCAATTTTGAACAATGATATGACAAACTTCCTATTTCATATCGCCAGAGAGCTGGACAAGTTACACACACACACCCCAAAGTTGTGTATCTGCGTTCTGCGAAGCCTTGCAGTGTCAAACATGGTAAGATGTCTAAATCAAATTATACATGCATGTGATAACATTTCATGTAGAAAATGCAATTTTGAGCGAAGATATGAGAAACTTTCTTTTTCCTATCTCCAGAATGCTGGACCAGTGACCATCCATGTTTCAGCCAGCAAGTGCTTTTCAAAATAATAGACAATAACTATATGAGATATGATACTTGACAAATTTGGATCCTGTCCTGTTAATTTTGTCATGTTAGTGTCATTTTAAGAGACAGATACAACTTAGGTGTAGGGGAACCCACGAAAACTAGTTTGTGTCTATATTTCTCCTAAAATAACTAAACTATAAGGAGAGAATCCAAATCACTATTGACTCATAAGCATTCAAAAGAGTCAGTGAACACAATTCAGGCAAGGTTTAGCAGGGAAAGATAAAATTTGATCATGGGTCCAGAAGAATTATAATGGGCTGCAATTAATTTCTGTATTGAATGCATATACTCTAACCTGAGATGATGGAAAGATGGAAAACGCATAACAAATGCTTTGCCATTTAGGAAAGGAAGTATATGAATATTATCATGGGTTTTGATGCAACTATCATAAGTGTCATTACCATCTTGCTTCTTCTAGACTCTTCATCACAGTCATTGATATCATCAGCTGCCGCTTTCCTGATAATGAGAGAATTTCTAAGTACATGAATTGCTTGCATGCATAAATCAATCAGAATGGTGTGGAGGGAAAAAAAAAAAAAACAAGGGTTATCAAGTTCAAACCTTCTCCTTGGAAGGGCTCGATCATCAGCCCCCGTTTCAGAATGGCCATGGCCATGGCCATGACCATAGTCAGGAACCCTGCTGACGACATCCTTTAGGAAATCAAAGACATTATAGCTTTGTACACAATGTTTTCTGCAATCAGATTTACAATTGGTTACACTAGATCATCAGGCTAGGGAAGTTAGAAAATTATATTGCAAATCCACTGATGGGATAGATATACCCTTATACCATCAATCACCAATAGTGAAAATATACATGCCTTTTAAGAGAGGACATTTTTTATAGGGATAGTTCCTCCATGGGAGAAGAATATTCCTATACAACTTTAACTCTTAGGAGAAATCACAGACAATTCAAGCCTTTTGGTGATCACAATATACCATTAAGACAAACGAATTCAGATCAAAAAATATATGGTTAATATACTTTTTACAATTTCACTGTAGAATAACCTCTCAGATGTAGGTGATTCTAATTAGCCTATCAAATTGATTACCTATAGTAACTAAAGCAGAAGGACACAAAATGAAGATAAAAGAATCACAAGATGCTGGCTGGCTTACTCTGAGCTAAAACATATGAATAATCTGATTTGGGGGACCAAAGAACATATGCAATTCACAACAGTTACCAGAGGGAAAAGAAAAATTCAAAAAAGAGGACATAAACAGCAGAGAACTAACATGTGGGAATTTATCTTCATCCATGAAATGCATAATATCTGCAGAATGTTTGTAAAGTTGAACCTACAGAATCTACTCAATCTGTTCTATTGCCTTTGCTATGTATCAGTTATGTTGATTTTCCACACTGGGGAAATTCTTTGTTCTTGATAGAAAATCACTGGAGGGACAGGGGACAATATAACTGAATTGTTTGCATCAGCAACTTGTAGGATAGATTCACTAGGAAAATATTCTCATGAAAAATATTGAGAAAAATGTTGTCACGGAATGGCAAGGGCATGATGAAGAATTCAATCACCACGATAGAAAGCAGTGAAATAATCAAACAAGCTAATACGCACTCAGATATGTAATGCAATACGCAAAGAACCTTCCAGGCATAGATACTTCTAGAGTATCATAAGACATTACTCCAAAAAGTCACCCATGATTTAATTCTAAATTTCCCGTTACAATATCAACAATCAAGGCATCTTACTAAAAATTATAAAACCATTTTCTTCTGCTTTTCTTTTCTCTTCCAATTGCAAATGAAACAAAGAACAAAGAGCAAAAGTTAAGAGAATTCAATTGTGGACATTAATAGTCAGATCCAATGGAGGAGAATTAAGGGAGGGGGATGAGAGGGAGGGCTATCCTCCAAAAAAAAAAAAAAAGAAAAATGAATGAAAATGGAAAGGTAATCTTCCATTTCCCTTCCAAACAAACCATAAGGTCTTAAGATCACTTTAATTGATTATCAGGAAAATGGGGAAAAAAAATACATATTATATTTACTGACTTACAAATGCAATGCATTCATGGTCTTTGCTCCTCTCTGAAGGGTTATTTCATAAGTACGGTCACAAAGATCTTGCAAAAATAGCTCCAGTGCTTTAGCTACAAAGTATAGAAGAATAACATCAGCAACATACAAAATATGAGAACTACCTGTAGCATAAAGTTAACTATGGAGAAAGTCAAAGCAACTCACAAACTAAAACAGGCACTGCGAGTGCTATCTTGCCAACATCCTCATCTGCTTGCATTATCTTCTTTATGCGAGACTATAAGTTCAAAATTTATGGTTCCGTCAGATAACACGATTCTATAGCAAGATCTCACTCCATAGTATATTATAAATAGAAGCAACCAACTCAATTAAAAAATTACATATAATCACTTCAAAGTCAATGGGATTGTAAAGGATAATTCCAAGGATTATTAGTGGACTATAAGTTTTTCTGTCAAAAATAAGATCATGTCATGGTTCAAAGCATACTAATTATGAGAAAAAGGTCTTGGCAGGAGATGAAACAACAAAAGAACAAATAGATGTGGTTTGTTGAACAAATATATGTGGTTTTTTAGACCCTTAGATGAACCGTGCCAAAAGAGGCAGCACAATCAGCCTTGGGTTGTCCTGTGCTCCAAGGCAACTGGGCATGAGGCAGGCATGTCAAGTGTGGGCAAGGCAAAGGCATGGCTGGCAGGCTTAGGTGGGGCTTGTCGGGCCCAAGACACTTGATCAGTAAGCATTGCTTGTGGGCAAGTGGGTAGCTTGGCTGGGGACAGTGTGCAGACCCTAGCATGAGGCTGGTTCATGCAATGTATATGTAGGCTGTGTGGCTTCGGCGTGGCCCAGTGTTGTGGCAAGTGTTGCTGGCCAGTGGGCATCAGTGTGGGCGCTGAGACCTCATCAGTCAGGCAGCATCAGCGTGCCCTGCGTAAGCAGTGTGCTGTGTGGGCATGTTTAGGAGGAGTCCAAAAGGGAGAAATGAAAACGGGTGAGGAACTCATACACAATACATGTCAAAACACATCACTCATTCTCATTCCTTTTCAATTTGATCTATGAATTCATTCAATCTTCATATCATTAGGAAAATTCATGGGAGAGTCGGAGAATTACGTATCAAAACCCCCAAAATAATAAAAGCCATCACCTAATTTTAATACTAAATCTCAAATTAGTGTCCAAACCAACCCAAAACCTAAAAGTATCATCACATAGATTCATGATACACAAATGAAAATACACCCATATACTTCAATTAAGAAGCAAGATCACGCAAAATAAAGAAAATCCAGAATTTATACTAAATTGTAAACCTTCCGATCTGAATTAACGACTTAGAAATGATAGCTTACAGTCAATAAAACCCCAAATGCTCAATCAACTAGGGCCAATTTCCTCTCGGTTCCCCTAAATTTCCGAGCTAATAAAAAAGCACAAACCTACACAAAAATCAAACCTTTCGAATCTAGCAGTGGAAACACTTACAGCTGGAAAACGGGTATCAAGCTTCTTCCTCATGGTATCAGATTTTTAGCGTTCAATTACACAAAAATTGAAAAACCCAGCATCAGAGACGGATCACAAACATATAATATCCATGGAACCCTACTCAGATCGAAGAGTACTCTCAGAAACCAACGAACTTCTGTGCAAACGGAATATCCGTCTGTACGAATTGGACGAAATTTTATAAAAAATTTAATTACATTTTTGTCCCTAAAGTATAAATTGTATTTCATTTCTTAAAAATAAAATTTTATTTTGATTCCTTAATATTAAAATCAGATCAATTTCATATAACATCTAATTTTCATTTAAATGAAGATAGAAATAAATAATAAAATTTAACAATAAAAAGTAAAATCTTAATAAAAATTAAATTTAAATTAAAAATCATATATTAGACATAAAGATAATAAAAGATATTTGATTTTTAAACATTAATTAAAATTCTATTTTTCATTTATGTTTATCAAGTTTAAAAAATTTATGTGTAAAAAATAATGATAAAAAGTGGTAAAATCTCAATAAGAAATTAAAATTATCATTCAAAACTTATAATAGATATAATAATAATAAATTATATTTATTATGAGTTTCTATTATTTTAAAATTTATATTTTTTTATAAAAAATGATATTTATTATAAGCTTATATTATTATATCTATTATAAATTTCTAATGTAAAATTTAATTTCTATTAAGATTTTACTATTTATTTATCATTGTTTTTTTTAATCATGAGTTCTTAAAAGTTGATAAACAGAAATAAAAAATAAATCTTAATTAATTTTTAAAAATCAAGTCTCCATCATTCTCTTTATGTTAAATATATGATTTTTAATTTTATTTTTTATTAAGACTTTATTTTTCATTGTTAAAATATTTATTCTTTTTTGTTAAACTATATTTTCTTATAATTGAATAAATATTTTATGAGATAATAAATAAATCATTATTATTATTTAATTTTTTAGGATATAAAAATAAAATTTTAATTTTAAGGAAACTAAATGTAATCCATTTATATTTTAAGAGACTAAAATTTAATTAAATCAAATATTATTATTGATTTCCCTTTCCATTTAGACAAAAGTTAAATTTTAGATTAAAATTAATTTAATTTTAGTTTAATTTGATTTTAGTTTTTACAAGGATTAAACTAAATTTTCATTTCTAAAACAAATACAATCTATTTGTATTCTGGAGAATAAAAATATAATTAAGTAAAAAAAGAAAGTAGAAAATAATGTTAAAAGTAAACTGGATGGAAATCACAAGTCGGTCATGAAAGTTTGAAGACAAGCCAATAGATGGAGAACATCTGTTCAAAATAAAGTGATGCATGAAAAGGTCAAGATAGAAGTGCAAGATCCCGATTTGTAGTGATGTGATTGACTTTGTTTCTATCCTTTTAATAGTGCCATTCAAATCTGGGTAATGTTGCTACGAAAATGATACTAAGCCCCAGACAACCTTTGGTTAGTTTGGTATTTGATATTTTTTGAAACTATTTTTCATTTTTTTATATGTATGAATTTAATAAATTAAATATTTTATTTTAAAAAAATGTTAAGTCAGCTGTGAAGTTATGAATCAATAAAGTTGAGGAGAATATTTTTTATACAATTAGATTTATCCCATTATGGGTAAGAAATATTTAATAAAAATATATAATTATATCAATTTTATTTTTATTTTTTATAATTTAAAGTAGTTTTGTTTTTAAAAATACAAATTAATAGGAAACATGAAAGTGAGTTGAAAGCCACAACTTTTATAATTATTTACACATCTAATAAAATTAGATCTATTAATTTTTTTATTTTGCATGAACGTTTAATGATATGCTAATAAATGATACGATGATATACTAACGAGTAATATGTTAATGAATGATATAATTTTATTCAAGTACGATCTAAAATGAATTAGAAAAATTTGTTCAAAATTTACTTGTTTTTAGGAAGGTGCGTAAAACAAAATAACTAAAGTTTAAATTCATAACAAAATTGTGAAAATATATAGATAAAGTGAAAATAAATTTAATTAAAAAATATTTTTTATTATTTTATACATGTACCTTAATTCACAATAAAAAGCTATTGCTTCTCATTATATTTACAATTTTAAGTAAAAAAACTCAAAATATTGCTTATATGTTTGAAAAAGCTTATTAATTATAAAAATAAAATATTTTAAATCAATATATGAATTTATATATTGTAAGAACAAATTCATTTTCATTAAAAAAATTAATTATTAGAATATATTTATATTTATTCCTTATTTAAATTATAGATATAAACTTAAGGATGAATTTAAGATGAATTTTGATCTCACGATGTAACACCATGTTATATACTCTAATAAAATTTGAGGTCAATTGTATAATATTAAAAAATTTATTTAATATTATTTATAATGTAATTTAAGTTTGATCTTATATAATTTGAACCTTGCCCCTTCCGATTCTATAGATATCATATTGGTATATAAAAACACATCATGTTATGTATATTAAACATCATATTATAATTATAATTATTAGATTTAAATTATATCGTCATGTAAATGACTTTTACACCGTCATTTATGTATGAGTTACCATGTTATTAAAAATTATTAAAATTATTTTATTGTGACTAAAAAAATTAATTATTCTTACTTTTTAATGGTGTGTTATCTTCTTAATTACTAATAGTGTAAAATCTTTTATTTACACTGCTAGTGAATTAAATTTAAACTCATAATTATTGTCTTTTTTTTTTATGTTGAGTGACATCTCCTAGATATTTAGTATTTAATTTCTTTTTAATATAATGATTATATAATTTACACAGTTTTAATAATATAAAGAATTTGAAAATAAAATAATAACTAACTTGGATAAAATTTTGTAGTTAAAGAATAGAAAATATGAATAATTTTATAATTATGAGTGAAATAATTTGTACTTTGATTGAATTTATTTATAATAAGTGAGTTAAATATATCAAACTCGAAAGCTTGAAAATATTAAAAACTTGATTTGGCTCGCTCATTTACACCTTACTGATGAGGAAGGAAATAATTTTTTTTTTTTAAAAGTTAGCTGGAAACTATAAAAAAAAAAGAAAAAAAAAAGGCGAGCGAGGTGGTTCAGGCTGGAAAAGAAAAGATGTGGCAAGGCCAAGTGTATATGAAGGCACTGGCCATTACAAGAAGAATGATTTCTAGGGGCTCTGTTTTGCTAAGCCACTGAGAAATTTGTAAATTTTAACGAAAGGTTAACGAAAAAATTATAAAATTTAAAATTTTTTATATAAAATCTTATAATTTTTTTTTGTAAAAGGTTATAAATGCGTATAAATTCTATATGTAACAAATATATAAAAATTTGTAACTTTACGATATAAATTTGAAGAAAAAATTTTCAAAAATCTTTAGGTTTCTATGAAAAATTGCAATTCTTAGTGAAAAAATTGTATATGATTTAGATTTTTCAAACTTTGACACATGTGTAAATTACATTAAGGAAAAACTTTCTACTAGAGCTAGAAAGGAAAAGAGAAGTAGAAAATAGGAGACCTTGGAGTTAATTCATACTAATATTAGTGGACTCATTACACCTATAGCTAAGGGTAGTTATAAATATTTCATCATCTTCATTGATGATATTCTAGATTTGGATGGGTGGAGTTGCTTAATGAGAAATCTAAATCATAGGATGCCTTCAAGTTATTCAAGATTGTAGTAGAGCTCAAATTGGAAAGAGAAAATGAAATGTGTTAACTTTGACAAAGGTGGTGAGTATTATGGTAGGTATGATGAGACTGAAAGAAACCTTGGTCCTTTTTCTAGATATCCATAGGAGTGTAGGATTGAAGTCAGTTACACTATGCTTGAAACATTGAAATAGAATGGTATCACATAAAGAAGAAACTGGACACTCATGGACATGGTGAGATGCATGTTGGCTCATTCATCATTGCTAGAGTTCTTGTAGGGTGATGCCTTAAAGACTATTGCATATATTTTGAATCAAGTTCTAAGCAAGTTAGCGCTTAAAACATCTTATGAGTCGATTTATGGAAGAAAGCCTAGCTTGAGGCATTTCTATGTTTGGGGTGGCAAAGCAAAAATGTAGTCATATGTTCCCTTTGTGAAGAAACTTGATTAAAAGGTTGTTTATGGATATTTTATTGGTTCTTACAGTGGTTAGAGTTATTGAATTTGATAGAGCCATTTATTACGAGGATGAATTGGATAGTGAGAATTAGGTTATGTGCATCACGACCTTTAAAGAAAAAAATAGTATAATTCCAATAGCACCACAACTTGGTGAATCATATTTTGTTGTCCCACAAGCTGGTCTAGTGCAACCAATGGCAGAAGATGTAAAATAGTAGGAAATTACTAAAGAAATTCCCTTGAGAAGGTCCAATAGAGCTTGTAGATTGACAATCTATAATGATTATTTGGTTTATCTACAAGAGCATGTATTTGATGTTAATAATGATTCTAATCCCACTATATTTTCACAGGTTGTATCCAGTCACAATTTTACAAAATGGGTTAGTGCGATGAAGGATGAATTAGCTTTAATGCACAAAAATCAAGTGTTAGATCTAGTTAAATTACTTGCTGGTTGTAAACTTATTGAATGCAAATGGATTTTCAACACCAAGTAGGATGCTTAAGGTGAAATTGAGAGATACAAGGCTAGAATCATAACGAAAGGCTACACTTAGAAGGAAGATATAGATTATAAAGAAACCTTATTGCCAGTATCAACTAAAAACTCATTCCAAGTTGTTATAGTGATAGTACCTCATGTTGACTTGGAGCTACATTAGATGGATGTCAAAATAGACTTCCTGAATTGTGACTTGATAGAGACTATATACCTGAAATAGCCAGATGGTTTCCAAAAGAAAGGCAAAGAACATATGGTGTATAATTTAAGGAGATCTATATATAGTTTGAAGCAAGCATCTAGATAATGGTATTTCAAGTTTCAAAAAATAGTAACTTTTATTGGGTTCAAGGAGAATAATACACACTAGTGCATCTATATGATGATGAGTGATGGTAGTTTTGTAATTATGGTGTTATATGTTCTTAATATTCTCTTAGCAAGTAATGATTTGAACCTACTAATAGAGATAAAGCAAATGCCACCGATGTATTTTGAGATGAAAGATCTTGGGAATGTTGCTTTTGTTTTAGGCATAGAGATTTATTATGATAGATCTTGAGGTATACTTGGCTTGTTTAAGCAGTCATACATTGAGCAAGTACTAAAAGGTTCAACTTGTTAACCTGCTCTCAAGTTTTTGCATTGATTTGAAAGGGTAAAATCTTTTTAAAAGCCCAGTGTCCTCAAGATGATTAAGAAAGAGAAAAGATGAAGAATGTCTTATATATGTCTATTGTAGGTAGCCTGATGTATGCTTAGGTGAACATGTCTTGATATAACTTTTGTTGTTGGTGTATTAGGGAGATACTTGAGTGATTTTGGTCAGAGAAATTGGACTGTTGCTAAAACAGTAATAAGGTACCTATAGGGTACAAAAGATTACATGCTGACCTATAAGAGATTGGGAGATCCCCTGGATACAGGCTACTTAGACTTAGATTTTGCTAGTTGTCCAAATGATCACAAATCAATATTTGGATACATTTTTACGATGTAGAAGATATGTAGTGGAAAAGTGTCCAATAGTTGATTATAGTAACCTCCATTATAGAAGTGGAGCATGTTAGGTGTTATGAAGCTACATGCGAAGTTGTATGGTTAAAGAATTTCATTGCTATTTTTAATATTGTTGAGAGAATTTTAAGGCCCTTACCCATTTACTGTGACAATGTTGCGACTATTAACTTCTCTCTCAATAATAGAAGTTTTGCTCATACGAAATATTTTGATGTTAAGTACCAATTTGTGAGAGAGAAGATAAGTGAGCATGTTATTTGTATTGAGCATGTTTCCTTGGATTGCATGCTTGCAAATCCACTAACCAAAGGCTTAGTAGTTGGAATGTATCATGATCATGTAATTAATATGGGTTAGGCTAAGTCTTTTTATGTTTTGGGTTAGTAGGAGCATTATATTTGATGCATTACATTGAGTTTGTTGTTTATCTTGAGATATGTATCAATGAAATATTTATGATGTTACCATGTATTATTGTTGTTTGTGCGCATTTTTTGGTTATAGCATGTTATTAGAGACATTTAAACCCACATTTGGCATCTTTGGCAGATGCTAGTACCATTGTGTGGAGATTTACATACAGTCACATTTACTATTATGTAAATCTTGTTATGTCTTACATTGAAATTTTGGTCAACAAGGTGTAGATATACAATGTGTATGACGTTAAAATCTCTATTGGATATAATGTTTTGAACTATTGGATCCTTATGATCTCAATTTAGACTTATGGGTGTAATAGTGCCATAGTTACTTTGACATTTACTTGAAGTGGCCATGATTTCTAAATTATATGTGGTCCAAGTGGGAGATTATTATAATTTTCTCTAATTATTGACTAATATAATTTAGAATTAAATAAATGTTAAAGTATTAGCCTATATTTGTGACACTAGTTGGTTTATAATATGTAATGACACTTAGGCCCAATTAGTCAATTGGGTTATTTTGGTGATGGGTCAAATACCCATATCACATATTTTTTTTGTTGATAGGTCCTTACTCCTAAAACCTTGAGTTATTCTGCATTTTGCCTCATTAAAGTGCAATAAGTTTTTCCTTCCCTATTTTCATAGTGATGACCGGGGTTTTCTTAAGAGAAGAGATACTATCATAGGAGATGTCTTAGATTGATGAAGTGAACATGCAAGGAAGAAGATCAGATCGGAACAAAGGTGTATCCAGAATTAAACACAATGGATTAGATAATAAATTTAGGTAATTTTATCCCAAATTTTATTTGTTTATTTGCTTGTCATGTATGTCATGATAACATGATTTGAACCAGGCCAATTTTCTATTATAATTTATGTATACTCATGTAGAGTGATATCCATATTTGAGTTGAGTGGTATGGGTTGATGAGGCCAAATGCTCTTATTACTTTATTGCATTGTACCATTCAACTATGTGGAACCATATTAATAGCACTTATGCATGCCAAATCTCTTAACTTGCTATACTGTATTCTAGTAGTATCTCCAACATATCACCTATATAAGACTCCTAGATAATCTGTCACTATAAACCATAACTACAATAAGTGCTACAAATAGGAATTCAATTTACACTACAAGAAAACAACTTATTTTTGAGAGCGGAAATGGGCTCCAAAAATTAGACAATCACTTATTTGTGACTGAATTTTTTTTTTTTTTTGCAGAAATAATTAGCAAAGGATTAATCCATTAGAAAATTGACATGAATTTTTTTAAAAAATTCTCAATGTTCTTGATGAATTTTCTACCGGAACTTAATGAATGATGAATTTTTGGCAAAAAAATTCACTGATAATTTGACAAATATTACTGACTAGTTGCCTAGCCCTCCTCACTTCATCTTCCAAGCAGCATTGAGATCTCATTGCACATCAAAGCTCTCTAATCATTGTGTAGATTCATTCCTACATTTTTGAGGTAAAATTCAAAATTTCATATCAATTAAATTGATGATGATGCATTGTTTTATATTTCTACCAATTGTTTTTGTTGATTGGACCTAGATTTAGGAATTTTGGATTGAATTAGATGTAGGAATTGCATGTGGAATTGAATTTAGGATTGGATAATTAAAAATTACATAGTTATAGTTTCTATTACATTTTTTAATGCAAGTTGAATTATGTGTAGACATTATATGTCAAATTAGATTTAGGGTTGACTAATTAAGAATTAACTAGTTATAGTTTCTATTAATTTTTCAATGCATGTTGAATTAGATGTAGAAAATGTATATTGAATTAGATTTAGGATTGAATAATTAGGAATTACCTAATTATAGTTTTGTTGATTTTTTTTAAAGCATGTTTAATTTGATTTATGATTCAATTATATTAATTAATGTATATATGACAAATCGAGGACGTGAACATGATAGAAGGTAGTTATCCCAAAATGAGGTATCCCTCAAGCCTTAAAGAGTGGATTGTCTCCCATGATAACTAGGCGGAACTTGCTTAGTAGGATTCCAACTAAGTACACGTCCATGCCCATAGGTGGAGATTATAAAATATGAGGTATTAGTTAGAATTTGAAGTAAGGGTCATGACTTATTAGTCTGAGTATATGTAGGCATATCTTGCGTGGAATTCTCTTGGTGATTTAGTTTTAATTGAAGGCATGCTTAGTTTAAATAATAAAAGTAATAATGCATGATATTGTTATATAAAGTTATCGATCATTTTTTGAAGCAGTAATATTATACGTAGTGAATCTTATCATAAAGTTTATTTAATATCTTACTTTGTGGTAGGGATTATCTATAAAGTGAAAAACCTTAAATAGTTAAATTGATTAATCTTTCTTATATTGCATTACAAAAAACTATCTCCTTCTAATGAATTCTTTTGTCAAAATAACAAATATTGTTTTAGTGTTGGTTGCTACAAGACCTAATTAATTTCAAAAGTGTTATAGGTGATTTTCGATACTGGTTGAATAGGCTGGCAAAGGCCCAATAGAAGACAAGTCCAGCCAAAAAAGGCTCAAATCATTCAAAGAGCTAAGGTCGTGCAGAAGGGGCACTAGCTTGCTAGCCGTGAGCTCGGGACATGACAAGTTCTGGGTGCAAACCCCAGCTCGCTAACGAGGCCAAGGCAAAAGTCTAGGCTCATTGAAGATAAGCCCCAGCCTGCATGACCAATAGCTTATCTTGTGTGAACTCCTATTGCTAAGCACAAGCTTGAGATTGTCGACCTCCTACCAGTAGCAACCCCAAAATGGGAGCTCGAGCTCATAGAACACACCTTCTTTCCCGGCCATATGCCTACTAAGGTTAAACCAGAAACACATAGACTCACAGACAATCTATAAAGCACTTCTGCTGGCAGCAGCTAGAGGGGCCCATGTGCAAAAAGCAATTTGTCTAAGCTAGCTTGCAGGAGCCTGTATTGTCCTATACATTTATTATTTGATATAACATATTTATAGCATGTAAATTTACATTTATAACCTCCCAGCCTCTATAAATATGAGGAAGGAGATTATTGTAAAGGAGACTTCTAGAAGAGAGGCAGAAGATCTGTCAAAATAGTGAGAGAGGCTTGTATACTATAACTCTATCAATTTGAATAGTGGAACCACCACCTAAAAGCAAATACAATCAATGTAGACGTAGGGGCCAATATGGCTTTAGTTGAATCACGATAAAAATACTTCTGGTGTTCGTTTTTCTCCTCCTTCATCCTCCTTGTTTCCCATTCACATGCTTGCAACTCACAATCTAGGTTTTGACTAAAATCTGGGTCTACTGAATGAAATTTGACCGTCAACATTTTGGCACTAGAGGAAGGGCGCCGAACCTCTGAACTATTTTCTTTTAGTTTCTGTGATTTGTTAAGTAGCCACAATGGCAATAAGAAAACCACCAGAAGCATTGGTGTTGCCATAGGCTAACCTGGGAGTCATGTGGAGTAACAAGAGTTACCACTGGGGGGCTTAGTTTTCTTGGCTATAGGCATCTCTACTGCCCTTACAACAGGCACTGTCAATGATGTGGTGCTATCAACTTCTCACCAGCTTATTACTTTTAAGGCTGATAGAGTTCAAGTATGGCATTAGCGTCAGGAGGCGCTCGAGAACACTATGAAAGAACTAGCCGAAGCGATTAGAGTGTTGGCATAAACACAAGCTCAAGGAGCATAAAAGCAAGTTCAGGTTGCAACACTTGAAAAGGGCTAACACATTAATGCAGCTCACCCCTCTTGCTCATGGGAAAGGTCAGAGGCTCACTGAGTTCGTAAAAGCCATGGTGGTCAGAGACCTGAGAGCTCATATCATTTGAAAGGCTCAAATATGTCCAACCAGGGCCATATCCTAAGTTGCTATTCCCATAATTAGGAGAGAGATAGGAGCCAACGATCTTCCAGTTGGTGATCCAAAACACATGACCCGATGGTTGAAGAACTCCTCCAAAGGGTAAAGTAATTGGAAGAACACCTTCGAGCTTAGGATAGCCGAGATCATTATGAAGAGAGGACTCCATTTACCAGCGAGATAGAGAAGCAACCTATCCCTTGCAAGCTTAAGGTCCCTGCGATCTCACAATATAATAGGAATAGTGACCTCTATCACCATTTGGATGCGTTCAATATCCAGATGGATCTCCAAACAACTAGCCCTCTGGTCAAGTGCTATGTCTTCCCAGCTACACTACGGGATATTCCCCAAACCTGGTTTAAGAATCTTCTGGCACGCAACATTGGCAGTTAGGAGGAATGCCAGACAAGATTCATTAACCAGTACAAGGCATTGAATAGGCAACTTGCACCACCTTGCCATTTTGCAATGGTTTTCTAACAAGAGGATGAATCACTGAAAGACTACATCACCTGATTCAGGTGCAAGATTGACATCGTAGAGAGCTCATTAGATGAAAGCATCCTTATGGCAATCTCAGTGGAACTTTGATGTTGTAATTCCGTAAGCACACAGTGTAGGTGTAGCTGTAGCTAATACTAGCGAATACGGGTCATGTCCTACAGAGATCTCATTTTCAACTACCAGATGTTTGCAATATAGGATGCCTAAATCAAATAACAACAGTAAAAGAAGAGAGAGATCTAATGTAAAAATAGCATGTAAAAATAGCAAGTAAATAATAAGCAAAGTTTAATAATAAAAGCCGAGGATTGAGGTTTTACCACAACTATGATCTTTAATAATTAATTGAGTTATTTCCTATTATGATTACTTAATTTATTTAAGGATGGTTTTGCTTAAATTAATTAATAGCCTCTTTTAAAGTCCAATAATAGTACCTAAATCAACTTAATTACCTACTTTCATGGAATTAAATTAAATTAAGCCCTTTAAGATCTATGCAAACTAATAAAGATTCCTAAAGAAATTTAAACTACTTTCGTGATTAAGATCTCTTTATTCAATTATTAGTTTTTCGGTGACAATTTTCTCCTTTCAGTACTTCAATTATCTACCTAAGACATGATAAAATATTGGCCAAATACTTTATCAAAACATTGCAGGCATAATAG
>JANHAO010003374.1:0-26278 GCA_026873985.1 Saraca asoca
TAAAAACTTTTCAGTTTAGTCCTTTTCATTTTCAACTTTTATTTTAAATTTTCCTTTTTATTTTCTAAATTTTCCGGGTATTACACTATTAATATCAATTTTTTTTATTTATAACCAGATTCTTAAATGATAAATATCTATTTTATAGTATTAATTAGTCATATAATCATCATATGGGTTGTCTTGTTAAATTTAATGAACAAAAGATTATCGTAAAGATAGATGCATGATTCATAAAGTTTAGATAGATAATCTATGCATTTATATAATTCAAAGGTTATGCTTATTTCAAATAGTTGAAGGGGATTTTATATAATTTATCCATACTTCATTTTGTTGTAAAGTACAACATATATATTAAAAATGTTTGAAACAGATTTAAAATAATATGATTGTAGCTGCATTATAAAAAATTTTAGATAAATATGAAAAAAAAAATCAATAAAATCTTAAAAATGATTGCAACAACTGTATAATGTCCCGTCACTTACCATTTAAATCTTTAGCACAAGAATATAGCTTTTGCAAAAAAACCTTCTAATTTGAAAAAATTAATAAATTTGCCTCTGAATTTTGTTGTCACTAACAATTTTATCCCTAAAATTTAAAAAGTAATATTAATAATCATAAAAAAAAATATTCTATCTAAATAATTTTGTTCTTCCTTAAACATACTTTAAAGGAATATGCTGACTGGACACTTTAAATGCCCATATATAACATTAATTTCCTCACTAGCAACTCGACTTCCATTACACTGCCAAACGTCGCAATTTTGCACCGGGCAAACCCCTTTTCAGAAAACCCTTAGCAGCAGACTTGATTTCTCATTTCAATCGCTGCCATTGAACTTTTATCCCTCAGTTCCCTTTCTCTCCTCAATCTCTTTTGACGTATATCTCAATCCACTTTAAAAGATCATATCAAAGAAAATAGGAAGCAAGCAAATCTAACTTGTGGCAAAGCAACCATATCACTGAAATGTTAGATTTTTACGTGGAATAACATAATTCAATAATATATATTTTATATATTATTTACAAAACTTAAATTAATTGAATGTCAAATCATTTGGAACATATTATAAATTTAATTAAACCTAAATAATTGTAATCAATATTGTTAAATTTATTATCAGCACTGTTCATGAATTGATACAATTGAATCTATGTGTGAACTTGTTATGATGAGTAGACTTGACGCATTTCTATATATATACACAAAGAGAACTCTCTATACCTTTCCACAACTCAGAATACAATTATCCCATTAAAACTGTTATAAAAGAATCTGACGTAAAATAGACATAATTTCTCTGTTCATATCGTTGGACTCAAGATCAATGATGGCATCATCATCTTTTTTATTTTTAGGTATTCTGAAAACTCAAATTTTTATATTAATTATCTATTGTTACATGCCATACTTAAAATTAGAAAAGTCTTGCATGAATCCTAAAATCTCTATCATGAAATATGCAAAATATTTCAGATATGCCATTTACTTGTTTACTTCTGAAGCCAGAGCAATGTTAGTTACCGTAAGCCTATCAACATCTTCAATTGTTCCATACAAATTTGATTTGTTTATTCAATTATGTTGGGTTGAAAATGCTTAACAAAGAACGCCATAAAAGGGAAGTCTTTTGAATCTGAGTAGCAAATGTCACTGAAAAAGGCAAGTCTGAAGCTTTCAAAGACAAAAGAAAACAAAATTATGTACATGGCAGATAAAAAGTTAACTTTGTGGCGCACCGTATGAACTACGTACGCTTCAATGGCAGCTAAAATGTTCGATTGAAATGAGAATTTAAGTCTGCTGCAAGGGTTTTCAGAAAAGGGGGTTTGCTTGGTGTAAAACCACGTCATTTGGCAGTGTAATGGAAGCCCCATTTACCAGCATGGAAATTAACTTTACACATAGGCATTTAATATGCCAACTTAACTCGGTACATTCCGTTAGAGCATGTTTAAAGATCTTAACAGAAGGACGAAATTGTTTAAACTGAGTATTTTATAAGGATCATTAATATCACTCTTTAAATTTTAAAGACAATTATGAAAGACATCAAAATTCAAAGACCATTTAATTAATTTTCTCCTCTAATTTTATTATATGCTTAATTTGTCAAAACTTTATGGATGAATATCTTGAAAAAGAAAGGCCTCAAATGTAGATGATAATCAAGAGGAGAGCTTTTAGCCACTCACCTCAGTTTTATTCTTTGTCCTTCATCTGATCCACCATGTGACCAGTTTCAGTCATATCCATTGCTCAAAGCCGTGCAGGCAATCCACATCTGATGATTTTACCAAGAGATTTCTCAACCTCAACCCAAATAGGTAGTTTTTACAATATGTGAGAATCTGCACCCGAACCTCTAATCATACACATTTCAAACTTGTTTATCATCTAACAAACTAACCCTTGGATTTTCTCAACTCCACTGGTCTACATGCATATCATCAACTCTCTGTTTAAAACTAATAAAAAATAAGATTTCATTTTTTTTTTAAATGAATTCTTTTGAAACAGTGTTTGTGGATTTAAATTAAAAAAACAATTATTTCATTTCATTTCATTTATAATTTATGTTTTAATTGCATTAATATTACCATGAAATATTTTAAATTTATCAATGATTTCATTGAAATTTATTTTACTTGTTATAAAATATGTTGCAATAATAGTTTCATTCTCATCTTAATATTTTATTTATTATGATACCTCTATAATATAATTTTTAATCTAATTTTATGCATTCTTTTCAATATGTTTCAAATAACAAAAATCATTATTTTTTATATAGTTATTTTCAAACATTAAAATTCATTTGTAAATGAATTATAATCATTTTAATAAAAATGACTTAATTCAATTGTAAAAAAAATTGATTCCAAACAAACATTACTTATATGAACCTTCCCTACTACTATTAGCACAGGAGAAAACTAGCTTGGCTCAGCTCTAGCCCAATGCGCACCAATCGGTGCAGATTATTGGCTCATATGGATTGATGATCTACATTTAAATGGACTTATTTTTATTATGTTCAATTCATTTATAGGATGGATCGAATTATTCCGCATGACAATTCGTTTATATATAAAAATATAAAATTAAAAATAATATTATTTAAAAATAAAAATAAAAATATTTTTATACAAAATATTAAAATATATTTTGTCCTTAACATATATATCATATATAAAATTATGTTTTTATAAAATCTTACCATGAATTTTGTTTTAATTCATTTAATTTTTATTAAATGAATTTATTTATGTATAATTTTTTAAAATATATTTTTCAAAAAAAAAAAAAAAAAGGGGACTAATTCACATGGTTCACAAGTTAGTCTGCATAGACTAAACCAAACTAATCCATTTATATCATCATTTATACAAAATCTCTTTTAAAATCAAATTCGTAAAAATGAATGAGTACATATATATATATATATATATATATATAGAGAGAGAGAGAGAGAGAGAGAGAGAGAGAGAGAGTCTCTGCACAAAATAATACCATACATATTGAAGGTCAGGTGACCCCTTGACTCTGAGCACTTCATTGGAATTGCTTCAGTTCCATTCATAGCTCGGGAATGCTGAAATTACGAGGCTGTCAGCTTCAGCTTGCAGGCGAACTCTGGGTGCCATCTGACGTTAACAGTAACAATAACACTGAAAGTAAGATCGCTATATGCAGATGCAGGTATTTCTATTCGCATGAACATTGATACAAACAACATTGTTTACTCAAAAATGATCTGATCTTCATGCAAAGTTCTTAGCTATCCGAGAATTCATTCCAGTGTAATCACCATTATTCTAGATTATAGTTGCGATACAGTTGCGATTGTGTTGTGGAGGATATTTCTGACTAAACCAAAAAAGAAGTCGAAATCTTTTCATCTATGTATAACGAGGATTGTCCTAACCGATTAACCTCCCAGCATGCATTGGGATATTTTCCACTGTCTTCTTTATTGGTTTGATGTTTTGAGGTCAATCATTTAGTACATTCAGATTTCTAAAAATGTATCAACAACATGAATAGGAGAAAGAAAAGGAAACTAAGATTTGTAATTGATTCGGAAAAATTATAAAACAAAGACAATATTTTACTTCATCAAAATTAAGCATTTCTGTCAAAAGTTAAGCTGCAGTTGTACTCATCTTGTGCATTATGAGTAACTAAGTGAACCCGTTATGGCCGTATGTTAATTCACAACTTGAGAACATAAAGTCATAAGCAGCAGACCTAAAAACTTTTTAATCAACATGAATTAACCATAAAATGAAAGGGAGAACCAATATATCACTTGGCTCATCATTTATTACTACATTAATATACTATAAACACATTAAAACATAGTCTTAAAGCACGATCTAGATAATAATTCTAGCATGAACATTTGGTGAAATTAAAATCTATTCAGAGACAAAGGTAGAAGGGTTTCACAGAAGTCACAATCTCTTAAAAAATTTTATTGTTTTCATATTTATATATAATAATTTTATATTTTTTTTAAAAAGAAAATTATAATTTATGTGTTTGAATAAAAAAATTTACGCTTCATCGCTGAAATTAAAAATCCTTGTTGTACCTCTAATTCTATTAAATACAAAGATTGAGCATAGAAGACAGATTTAGATATGTCCTTGAACTCATTTCTAGATCTAAGACCTAATTATGGCCACAAAAAAATGAAAAGGATCATTGATCAATTCTCATATTACCCAGGAAAAAAAAAAAGGGGATATAAATCAGTAAAGAGGGCAAGACAATCTGATGACAGATTCATACCTTATTAAATGAGATTCGACGTAGAAAAGAATGATGAATCTGTAATTAACGTTGGCCATATGACTGTTCCACATTAGCATATGTTCTTTGCAGTATCAGGCGGTACCAGGAGTTCCCCCAAACACTTCAATAAGCCTTCCATGGGTGGAAAGTGAACAACTTCTGAAATGGTCAGAGGAACTCTAGAGAACACCAGATATTCAAGTTTTGACCTTTACTGCCTGATACTGTAATGAATGAAAGCTTCACATGTTATATAAATCATTGGCTACTGCTGATTGCTGATGACTTCATGTCTTGTTCTTCAACTGATCTTGTTCTCCATTCTAAATAGTGAACCTGGACGGAAAGTTGGGATAAACGGACAAATAGAGATGACATGGCCAGCTATTTTATTATTTTCTTTCTTGTTTTTTTCAGCTGTTTTCATGGTTATACACCTATTATATATGAATTATAATACAAAAAAATTTTATTATCCGCTCACGTGATAAAGCGCATGATAAAGTATAAATTAGATGTTAAAATAAATTTAATAATTTTTCACTTTAATCTTTCAATTATATAATTACGATATGATAAAATACAGAATTGATTTAAAAAATATTAGAATTATCTAAACTTTCTGCTTGATCCATTAATCTTTTTTTTTTGGCAGGACCATCCCTCATAATCCGTAATTGGGAAATTATAAGATAGTAATCTAATAAAAAAAATATTATTTGATCATATAAGGCATAAGAGTAGGAATCCATCAATAAATAATAGTAAAATAAGTTTTGATCCAATCCATCTAAGTAATTCAACCCAAAATCCAGAAATTGACTATAAATTCAGTTTAATTTGAATTATAATTTAATTCAAATTATGATACTCATGTAAATACATGAAAAATTATAAATAAATACAACTAATATTTTTGTGTAAAAATAATTTATTATTAGAATCTGACATGCATACATGTACTAACTTTTTTCATCAGTATTGCAAAGGTTAGTAGAAATTTTTTCACTCGTTCTTTTATAAGTAATATTTGTCACATTCATTTTAAATCACTTAATCTTATTTATTAGTTTTTTGCTTATTTATTTGTCCATTTATTTAGATTTTAAATTGTACAATAGCCGATGTTGGATGTATCAAATTGCCTGATCACATTATGCATTTCAGTATTTGAGAATAGCAATTAGCAACTGATAAATGTGGGACCAGCAATTCGAAACTCAAGGGCCTGCCTGAATGTATGTGTATGGTGCAATTACCAAAAAATCCATGTTTGAATTGCTTGATTTTTGAAAGATTCATGCAGCCATAGCCTCCGCATTATCGAATTGCAATTGCACGCAAAGGGATAACTTATATGGGGTTAGTCTGGCAGTGCAATGTGTAAGTAGTACTTGCACCTTCCGCCTGAACTCTTTTTCATTATCTTTCTTAAATCTTAAGGAACATTCTGCGCAGAGTAACGTGTTTTGTGCTTAAAAGCGACCACAGACCTAGTATAATTCAAATAGCATTACCCTCCTAAAACGGCATATCAAATATAGAATAAAGACCAAGAAGATTCTAAGATTCCACATTGAGTCTAGTTATGTGAATGTGGACTTCGACTAATCACGTAATTTTCAAGTCCATGAAAACTAAACAATTCGCATCGACCAAAAGTAAGTACAAATTCTATGAAACGGAAAGAACTACCAACATAGGACATATTTTGGGATCAAACAACGGCGTCAGTGCCAAATATTGGAGTGCAGCAGGCAACAATGGTGTCAAACTGGTACTGGGTTCAAGGAAAGGAACTATCATGGAGCTCGGATTAATATCATTTGATTGATTGTAGACATGGTGTTGTCAAAGAAAATAACAGCTTTTAACATCAAAATTTTCTACGGATGTTCTGCAGACTTGACCATGGTCATACAAGGTATTTGCTTCCAAATGCTCTCAGGAAGCAAACCGCTTTACGGATCCGGGATTATAACTCTTGCTGCCATGAGTTTTTGCAATATTCCATTTTGAAGATATTAATTCTGATATAACAATGTTGCATCTATTCATGAAAGAATACAGCTAATTGCACTTCTTATTCACAACTTCAACAACTGCACATAACACAATCTAAATTTGTTGTGCAGTATGAGCAAAATTGTGCATGATAAGTTCAAGTAGCATTTTCCATCAAAATATATAATATATAATTGTACAGGTATCACAAGAGAATGTTTGATCTGATAAGTTATCACAAATACTCAAAATATGACAAGATGAAACAATTGTCAGAGCAAATGCAAAAGATAAAAACCTAGAATAGCAAATTCTTAAACAGAGACCATTTGTATATACCCCCCCCCCCTTTCCCAACCAAAACACACCAGCTGCCAAAACAGAAATATAAATTTGATATACCTGACTCTGATTACAAGACAAATCCATTTTTCATATCTATGACAACAATTAATGAGTAAAGAAAGGCTGCATCGTAGCCTCCATCAGCTTGTACCTCCTTGCAGTATCTTTGTACTGGCTACATGATGTGAAATCACCTTCTCCACTTAGGTTGGATCAACCTGTCTGAAACTGATAATATCCATAGCAAACATTTAGATTGTGGACAGTAGAATTCAATCAAAGACAGTGAACTTCATAAGGAATCCACCCAATGAAGAAATCAACACTATTTTTTTTTTTCAAAATTTACACACACACGCGCTCACACACTATTGAAAATCTGGTGGTGTGCGAAATGAAGATACTTATTACAATATCTTGTAAACCATATAGAAAATTTTACATCCTACACATTCCTCAGTAGATAAAAAATACATGGTGCATGGAGAAACAGAGTTTCTCCCACCACAAAACCATGTACAGACAGATCATCCACTCTGATCGGCAAAGGTGTGTATATATATATATATATTATGTATATGGATGATACTCACTTTTTTACGTCATAGTACTCAAAGCCATGTCTATCATCATCATTTCATAAATTACATAAACTACAAATGAGACTTTTAACCAACACAGTATAAAGAAAAGTGCAGAATCCTGAAGTTCTTACCACTCCCATCTCTTGAGGATGTCAGAGATCTGTCAGTCCTGATCACTCCTCTGCTGCCTGTGGATACTAGTCTTTCTGCTCGAGGAGAAAATGAATCTAACTTGCCATTGAGTGAAGATGAAAGTGAATGGCGCCTGGTTATGCTACTTTTATCTATCAAGTCACTAGCAAACCTTGGTGAGCCTTGTCCTCTTAGTCTAGCTTTCGCAGATTCAGTAGGGGCCATGTAGCTGGGCAGTCTTGGACTTGGAGTATTATGTACACCATTTTCTTGATCATCAAAATTTGCAGGCAATGAAGCCCTTCTCTGGCCATACTTAGGGTTCATGTTGCTAGTAGAATTGTCACCACCATTTAAGTCCTCACTAAATCTTTGAATACCTTCATCTTTACCATTTTTCATGTTTGTCTGCAATTCAGCTATCGTATTATCATGCAACTCATTATCATGCTCATATTCTGCTTGCTGTCCAATACATTTTTCAGGATCAGACTGTTTAGATTTTGAGACAGACAAATCTTTTATTTTCCTTGCAGAAGTACCTGGGCCACGCTCTGCAACATCAGTGACAGTATGACCCGAAACTTTTTTTGTGATGTGTTTTCTTTTCTCATTAGAAAGCTGAGATCTATCAGAAACGTTCTGCACATGACTTTTCTTTAAATTATTTTTCTCAATTTCTTTTTGTGACTGCTCCTGACCTGAATTCAATGGGCGACTTGAGACCTTTTTTACATGCCGTTTATGTTTGTTAGACTCCGACATTGAGCCATTTTCAACTTTCACACCAGAAACTTTCCGGGCATTTCTTTTGACTTTGGCTTCATCACTTTCAATGGTTAGATGGCTGCCATTTTTCTCATCAGATGCTAACTTAGTTTTCTTCGTTGATTCTGGAAGAGGTGCCAAAAGGTGTGACCTTGTCCAGCGGTCAAGCCACTCCTGGGCCAAATTAGGTTCTCCAGGATCATAGTTACAATATAGAGGAACTGCAGATGATGATGAAGCCAGAAGCTGAAAGTGACAAAGTAAATAATTAGACAAGCTTCACAACAATAAGAGGAAAAATGGAACAAGGTCAAAAATCATTTATTTTCAACCTTTGTTATCCCATAAATATTAATAAATCAAGTCAGTAAACCAACTTATAATTAAATACACAAAAGTTCATGGGTTCAGTTACCAGGAATAATTGCAGCCACCCTTATTTTAATATCCTTAGGAGCTATTGGTGTACATTAATGTCATTCTTCATAAACACCGAAAAGAAAACCTGTGCATATTAATCATATTCGTATGGGATATTTTGCATGAGAAATCTAAAGCTCCGAAGGTGAGCATAATCCACATTTTAAGGTAATATCTATCCAAAAAGGGATTGGCAACAAATCAGAGCTGAGTATCGATAGACTAAAATTATTATCGAAATGAATATCATACTTCTAGATACAATAAGCTAAATCAGCTAAATCTCAAATCTTTATAGTAGCTAAGAATGAGTTTCTGTCCAGAATTCAGATATAGGGCATTACATGGCCAGTTCTTACCTTCTGAACAAAAATGCTATTTGGCAGCTTCTTTGCCTGTGTGGAGGTAGCAACTCCAATAGAGCTTGAACACTTAGTATTCTGACCAAAAATATATTAAGAAGAGAGGTTACTGAAGTAACAGATGGGAAAGGCAAAGGTAATCGACGACATATAGAACTTCATGAATGCCATGGAAAGTGTTCAATAAATCATTAAAAACACCTTGTTTTATTAATTGATGAGAACTTAAGGGAGGATAAGCCATAGATCATTGCATTGATCATTAAATTAGTTAAAAATTTTACCTTGCACACTTTTTGGACTGCACACCCAACATCAGAATGCCTCACCTTGTAACCACGAACTAATGCTTGAAACTTAACTATTCCCCTCACACAGTGTAAAGTAGCAATAGCCTGTCTTCTAACCAAGTGGCCACGAATAACAGCTTGCAATCGTATGATACCTTTGAGTGTCCGAAATGACCGACGAGCCTTCAAAGCGGTTAGACAAAAACCACAATAATTATTGACTAAGCACACAACATTTAATATATAGCAGTCGTTAGATGAACAACCAACGGTTGGCATACTTGTGTGTGATAGTCAATATATAGAGAATCCACAAAAACAAAATTTGCACAACCAAATATAATGGGGAATTCAAAATGTGAATATGTCAATAAAATGTAGGATACACATCATTTCACTTCTTGACTGAATATTCTGACTGAAATAACTAAGGTGATTACCACATAGCCTCTAAAAGCAGCCTGAGTTTTGATAGCAGCTTCAGTAAGCTTGATTTTCTCAAGATCAACCTGTGAACCTAACTTAACAACAGCTAGTGTGTTAGGTTCTTCATCCCCAGCTGTAAGAATAACCCTTTCATTTGATGATCCACCAACAACTCCATTTTCTGAAAGCACCGGTTCAGCAGCATTAGCTCCAAAAGTGGGTGGGGTTATCAGTGAACAGTCCACAATTGGATTGGACACGGATACCTCAGAAGACACCAGCACATCCTTGTTCTCCAAAGGTTTCTTCACACAAATAGAAATCACAATTAGACCTTTGATATTTCAAAAGTTCAATTACCTATAGGCAACAAAGTCGCTAAGCTACAGATCTTGCTCAGAGGTTTTTAGTTTATGATTTTTTTTTTTTTCTTTTGTTTGAAACCACAAAAAAATTAAAATTCAATTCATTTAAAATTGCATTCATGAACAAATTTACACATAACTCCACTTTCAAATGAATTGAATTCTCATTTTTTTATAATTCCAAATGAGGGTAAGCAGCGGGGAGAGCAATTTCAATTATAGAAACCCCTAGAATTCAGTATTTCTTTATGCTTCATAAGAGAAGCAAAGAACGATGTTAAACAACAACCGCACAATGAATAACTCTCACAGAACAAGTTTCTAATTAGTTCCTGCTCTTTTCAAAAGCATGTTTTAAAGACAAATATGACTAGGAAAGCAGGTTTCCAGAGAGTTGAGAAGTTTGAGAAGAGGTCACAATGTGAAACAAGATGCAGCATTTAATTAGTGATCACATTATTCAGAATTCATTTATTCATTTGTTTTACAGTAGGATTATTAAATTATTACTAGTAAATAAAGTGTTAACAAATTGTAACTGAGGATTTGAAATACAATCAAGAGTAGTGAGCTATATATACGACTCCAAATAGTGGCTTATACATATGGGCCAATAGTATGACTTGCATAATAAAAGCATTCACTTCAATGGTCCATGGAGGCATGGTTATCAAAATCTTATGATTCGATTTGATCGAGAGGGAAATCGATTTGAATTAAGCAATGAATCTTTTTTTTTTTTTTTATGAATCTCTCCTAAAATTGGATGAATCATGACAGGATCTCCTATACCATGCAATTCCAACAATTCATCTGGCAAAACCATTGATTTGCTGTGCAAAGAAGGATTGCGGCCCAAAATGCATAAAACATGTAAAAACAAAACATTTCTTTTTTACATTTTTTTTTGTATATACACACAATAAAAAAAACACCATTTACATCCTCTGAATCACTTTTTATCATATTCTGATTTTAAAATCCTGTTTTTGCTAAGATTGAAGCCCCACAATTATTTGAAACCCTAAACCTCCTATAGTCTAATATGAGCTTGACTATCATGTTGCTTCATATTTATGACTCCTATATTCTAATATGGGTTTAACTATCATGTTACTTCATATTTATGACTTTTGAGTTTCTTTTGAATCATAATGAGTTTTTTACTCTTTTGGATTTTTGGATTTTGAACCTTTATAATAATGACTTATATGAGTTTATGATATCGAAAGAAGTGTTTTTCTTGGCTTAGGGTCATGATTCTTTGGCCTCTATGTAACACTTTATAATGCATAACATAAAAATATGCTATCTTAATGTTGTACCATGGATCTTATCAATCCTCAATTTCGATTCAATTCATTATATATGCTCTTCAATTGGTGACACAATTCACAATCATAAAACCTAGTATGGAGGTATTATTCTAGTGAAAGGAAGATATTGGTTTCATGCTTCCATACTACTATAACAATGACAATTCGTAAAATGTCAATCACAGCAACTAAATAAAACAAAGAGGAAAAGGGAAAAAAAAAAAAAAGAAAACTTACAAAAATATCTTTCTTCTTTGAAAGATTAGATTTTGATGATTTCTTCCCCAAAAGTTTCTTGATCCATTTTCCAGGAGTTCCCATCCCAGCAAAGCTCTTAAAACCAGAAAATTCAAGTACGACAATCTGCAAGAAGCATATATAACAGAACCTTAATCACATGTAAATAAGGAAAGGTCAAACAAACAACCAACCATAGATTAAGAACCGAAAAAGAAATAAATTTAAATTAAAATATCAACTTTTTAAGTTTGTTTCCATCTTCAACTTTAAAGTATAATATTGGAAACAGGAATGGAAGACCACAAACATACAGCTCAGTAGCAGTTAAGCGCAGATAAATATTATAAACAAATTGGAACACCCAGAATCAAACTCCACAGCCTATTTTCTAGTACCCACAAAGAAACAGAAGTCCAATGAAAATAAATGGATGCTCAAGAACAACAAATTGCAATTACTTCAACTTTGTAACACCGTAGACTCCAACTCACACCTTACTTAAAAACTAGAAAAATAAAAATAAACAACTAAACCCAACAAGTAAAAATGAAAACTTGATCCAAACCCAGTAAATCCAAGCAGGAGTAAATATGAAATACGAAGGTCGATCGAAGAACTACCTGAAAATGCAGCACCTGGAACCCTAAGCATCCATAGCTGAAGAACAAGACAATCGGAGAACAAATGAATGAGAAAAAACAAACAGCAACGTTGGAATGCTCACTACATTTGACAGTAAACAGAGACAACTATGTAAAGATTAAGAGCAAAGACATAAATGAATGTACCGTTTGTCAAGGAAGCGAGGCGACAGAGACGGTGAGTGAAACTGGTAGCGACAGCGTAGCGACCAGCTTGAATCTGAATGTTTAACAATAATCTTAAAATAATGAATTTAAATATTATAATTATTATCAAAACGGTCAGATTGAGAAAAATGTCCTCTTAAACGATGTCGTTGAAGATTTTCCTTCGTACTATTTGTCTTCTGTGCTCATGTCGTGTTGGACATTAATTTATCTTGAAGGGTTATGCCATTATTATATATTTCCGGATTTGAAGGTCCATGTAAGATTGCCATATTAAAATGCAACATTTAATGAATGGCTATATTATTCTTTTATTTAGATGCAACATTTAATAAATTTTTGTTTTATTTTTTTGTTAGGAATTATAAATTATCTCTAAATTTCATTTTATTGCATAAATTTAATGTCATTAAAAATTTATATTCTCTGATTTGGAGTTAGAATTAGCATAATCACTTCTTATATTGTCATTTGTATTTCTCATGAAAATTGATGTAATTTTTATGTTGTTGTTTTATTTTTTAGGTTATACTTTGGTATCTATTTAAAAATTTTGTATTGATATGCACTGTTACCATCTTTTAGAACATTTTTCATATTTTCATAATTTTTTCTTAGATTTATAGTTTTTATAGAAAAATAAAAAAATCATAAAAATTTGATTAATGAGGTTTTAATCTTTTGGTGCCATTACATGTAAAATTTATATAAAATTATAATTTTTTAAAAAAATTGCAAAATTATATATGAAACTGTAATTTTAGGTCAAATTATTATGTTACTTCCTATAATTTTATTTAATTTTTAATTAGATTCTAATAGTTTAAAAATTTTAAATCCTTATATTTATTTTTTTTAATTGAATATTTACTCTTATTTTCTTATTAAATTTTATTAGTAATTTAGTCACTTAAATAATGATTTATTAGTAGTTTACAGAGCGAGAAATAAAAAATTCATCATTTTCCTTTAAAAAAGAAATAATTTTATAAAATATTCTAATTTTGTTTATATTATTTATTACTTAAATACATATAGAAATGATATACAAATTTTACATCAATAATCATTAACCACATCAAATTAATGTTATCTAAGTGTATTAATTATTAATAAAATCTAACAAAAAAATAATAATACATATATGATTAAAAGTAAAAAATAAACATGTGAATTTAATTCAAAAATTTTAAATTATGAGAACCTATTAAAAATTGAATAAAATTATAAAGATTATAAGGGTAATTTAATGTAATTTTTATATTAAATATTTATAAAAAAAATTATAAAATCTTTAATCTTAAATTGCGTATTGAAGTATTCTTTTTATTTCTTTTTTTTTTAATACGAGGCAAATTGTTATACACGTGAATTTTTAATGTTGGTGAAACCCAAAAAATGTCACTCAAGTATTAATTCAAGTGAAAAGGACTTTAGATTTTAGTTGCTTTGAAATGGGGGAAAATTTAGACATTTCTAATAAAAAATTTAAAAAGCTTAGTTAAATGGAGTCAGTCACGGATGGCGAAATATCATTCATGTGTGCAATACATTGCTTTACCTTGCAAGTGAGACAATAACAAATATGTGATGTCATTAATAAGATAGAATATTAGAAATTACAAATATTTTAAGTTTGGTCAATAGTATGAATGATGAAATATTTGGATAACCTCAAATAAATAAATAAAAAATGTGATGGTATAAATTTTTTAAAAATAAAAAGAGAAAACAACTCATTAGCTAACATAGGATTCCAAAATCATTATTACATTTTTCTTGTGTAAAGTCTCATGAAAGAAATCGAGAAATAGAAATTCAATAATAAACTATTACAAATTGATCACTTGCATTGTTACATCAATATTTAATTAACTGTAATATTTTTCTTTATAAAATTCGATCTATCATTTTGAACTTCTTTTGGGGTAGATTTTGTGTTGTGTTTTACTATGGCAAAATTCCCCCATTAGTGATAGGATTGAATGAACATACATCTTCTCTCTTTACAGACTAAAACACTATTTTATTTACTCTGATACAAAATTTTCAATGCAAACCTTATGTAAAGTAATTTTTGATAAATTCAATTTTCTTCAATCAAATTTTTTACCTATTTATTTTGTATTTTATTAACTATAATGATAGTTTAAAAATTTAAAATATAATATAATATCATATTGTATAAACTATTAAATATAACTTATATAAGAAGAATAAATATTTATGTAAATCGAAACAATATATATTAAATAATAAAAAAGAAAAAATTAAAATAATTATCTTCTATATCTATTTTTAAAATAAAGATAAGAGATAGATTTATAATATAAAAGGATACTATGTAAATATTAGAGTACAATAAATCAGATTGTTTGCTTATATATCATCAATTTTGTTAATAAAATTAAAGATAGATGAATAAATAAGTCTTAATGAATCAAATTAAATTTACTAATGATGAAATTAGAAATAAAAATAAATAAAGATTAAATTAAAATAATTACACGCTTCATATGCTAAACCACATGCAGTGATTAGGAAGAAAACTACACTCAAAACTCAAATTTTGCATTAAAAAAATAATAATTTTCTTCTCTGTTTGCTATTATTATTTATTTTTTAACTTTCAAACAAGTCGTTATTTTCTTTGTCAAAAATTTGAGTACATAGCACATGCACCTCATGTGAAGAGCTGCCCGCATTAAACGACATAGGACTATGTACCCTAATGGAAAGGTTTATTGTTGGGCTTTATTTTGACATAAAAAGTATTATATTCAAATAGATAGTCGATGACATATTCAAGGAGGCAGGGCATCCTATGAGACCTCACTTTAAATATTTTGTGTAAACTTTAAAATCAAATGCATTGTTGATTTTTTTATGGTCTTCCAACAATTTTTTTATAATTTAAAATTCTGATAATTATAGAATTTAAGAGATAAATTTTTTCAATGGTTTAGAATTCATAAGTCATTATATCACCCATACTTGAATTAATACATTTTTTTAGTATAAGATCATACTGTTTAATAATTTTAGTACATTTAATTTTTAGATATTTTTAAATATTATTACAATTTTTTACTTTTCATATATAATCTTATATCTCTTCAAATTTTAAGGGTTATGATTGGTATTAGTAAAAAAAAATGTATAAATACGTATGTTTGAGGTTGTAGTGAAAATTCTTAAAATTTTTTATAATTTTATATTAAAAGCTGGGATTTTATATAAAAAGTTGAAAATTTTAAATATACTAATGATGTGATTTTAATTAATGGAGTTGTAACTTTTTATATATTTGCAACACAATATATATAAATTACATCTTTGTAAAAAAAACTGTAAGATTTTACATATAAATTATAAATTTTATGTTGAAATTGTATAAAAACTTATACAATTTCTGAATATATACTAAAGCATTGTTATTATTTTAATTATGTTATTAAAAAATTATTTAATAATATTCGTAGTATGATTTTTCTTTTAACTCTTTACTGCTTGAAATTCAATGTCCCTATTTGCTTGTACCCTATATGCGTCATTGTAGATAGATTTTCCATTTTTTTTATGAGAAAAGTTTATGAATAAGGCAAACTGTTAGGGTAGGGAGAACCCACCCCAAAAGTCATGTTATTAGAGGGGAGAGTTCTCGAGTTTATATACTACCACCACTACCTTTTTCTGAGTGATGTAGGACTCTAATAATGTCGATTCCATCTTGAGCCGACGTCTCGACGGTTACACATTACGACATTTCACTCGACGTTGTTTCACTCGTCTTTATGGTCAGTCCCTCCACCGGTCAGCCCCTCCGCAAGTAGCCCTTTCCGTATCATCGATAGACTCTCAACGAGAGCACTAATGTTAGGGTATACAAGCCTATGGAAGAACCCATCCCAAAAATCAGGTTATTAGGGGGAGAGAACCCCCGGACTTATATACCACCACCATCATCCCTTTCTGAGTGATGTAGGATTCTAACACGAACTTTTTTATTTTGAAGTGAGAGGAATAACATTGATCCCTTAGGACTTGCAAATAGATTGTCAAACTTTACTACGTCAACTCAAATAATTTGTAGTTACATTTTTTTGTTTCTTAAATGTAATACCTTAGAAGAGTCTAGGCTATTTAAATTAGTGCAATGGATTCATCATATTGTTAAGTTGGGCTTAAGGGGAATGTTGAACTGGACTGAACGTCCAAACTAGTCGACCACTTATTAAGGAGTTGGCCGACTTGTTTGCGTCAAAACATATTTAATCTGAAAAATTTTAAAACATGAAAACATAACCTTGAAACAACCAAGAATGTTAGAAAGTGAGAAAAATAATTGAAAAAGATTATTTTTGTGAATTCTCATTGGAGATTAGCGTCTAAGATAAATTTATAAACCTGAAACTAAATTTCTATTGTTCTTACTCTCAGATTATAAGTTTCTATATTTTATTTGTTAGATCTTTGATTTTTAGTCGATTAAGAATCTAATTTTGATAAGGAATTATTTGTATATTTTGTTTTGAGATAACACTATCCTCTCAATGTGAGTGTAAGATTTCTACTTCTAGCAAAACCCTTTTTTGTATAAAATTATGTATCTTCTAGTGCTATATTTTGAAAAATAGCTCAAAAAGTATTTTTAGATTATGAATTGCTAAATAGTTAATGAACCTATTGACTTGTATCATATATAGAACATATTTATGTTTTATTATCATGCAGCCTCTATTAAACTTATGCAAAATTGTTTATATACTAGAAGCATGCTTAGAATATTTGATGTATTGTTTGCAAAAATATATGAATTAGTGTATATGATAGGATTTATATGTTCAAAAGTATGTATCGGAATGCATGTAAAGTTAGCATGAATGAAAATTACTAATGAATACATATCAAGACATATGATAAAACAAATGTAATAAAATGCATGTTAGGCCATGGTGTAAATAAAGATTATGCATGTTGTAACCAGTTATGACCAGAAATAAATTTGTACTTATGATGCAATGTACAAATAGTTGTGATTGTGCACTATCTTAATTAAGGATTGGGAATAATTAGGTCATTTAAGGATTCATAATATGAGGAGTTTAGAGGGATAATATTATGAGAGATCATCAAGTTTATTTCATATTTTCATGATGCGGTGTGGCAGCAATAGCGGACACAGGATTTATCGTTAGTGAGGACTAGGGGCTGGTAATGGTTCTTGCTTCGTGAGAAAGTTTATGGAAAAAATAAAAAATTTATAATTTATCCCCTGAAATTTAGATAAACTTACACAAGAGCCTAACTTTTTATCAAATTTTTAATTTAATTCTTATCGAACTTTTAATTTAGTCCCTCTATTACATTTCTTTTAAAAAAAAAATGAGTGGAGGCCCCACTCGACCCAACGTAGATCTACCCCTATGTGGCAGCATATAACTTCATTATTCGCACGTTGAAAGAGTTAGTATGTGAACATGTAAATATGTCATGGAGATAATACATATGTTATATTGTGAAACAAATGACATATATTATATTATGAACAAATTATATTTGACACGTGATGAATGTCATGCCATGGACTAGTTATATATGTCATATTATGAACAAGTTATGTATGTAATATTATGAAAAAGTTATAATGTACATATAAGGATTACTTAAAATCCCAAAATTTGTTTTGATTCTTTTTTTTTTTTGTAAGATTCTTTGTATATTTAGAGTAAATAATATTTACAATATTAATGAGAAATGGTGTTGTCATTTAGAGAAAAAATATGAGATATTTTAAATGTATATACGATAGAAGGGAGCAAATGTGGCCCAATATGATATTTAGCCTAAACCAACCTTGAAAAAGTAAAACTTAGATTAAATTATTAGATGCAAAATTTGAATTTGAACAAAAATTTAGACCATGTTTTATAAATGAATTGGATTTGGATTTGAATATTTAAAATCAAACTGGTTAGGTCCTATTTTATATTTACTTATTAAATAATTTATATGATACATTTTACATAATTATGTAACATATATATTAATTATTAAAAACTAATATATATACAATAATTTGTCTCTCATGTTTTTTGGTTGGAACCTTTTTATTGTACTTAGGAAAGAGATAAAGCATTTGATGTTTTATGTATAAATATTTAATAAAATTATTATATATATAATTTCCTATTATAACATGTGTTTATGGCCTTATAATTAAATCCCGTGAAAAAACTAAAACTTCATCATTAACAGCCATTAAAAACATAAATATCTAAAATTTCAATTTCCCCCTCATCAAGACTCATCATCTCTCACATTTGTACTGGTCTTACTTCAAAGATTTTGGATTATATTATCTCTGTATTTTTTTTTTCTAATTTCTTTTTCTTTCTTAGTTTTAATCCTTTCCTCTTTTTTCCCCTCATCGTGCGTGGGAGGTTCTGAAGCATGTCATGCAGTTGGCTCAATTTCAAAAATAAATATGAGCAAACCAATATTGTCAATAATTTCTGAACTGCCCAATTCATCATGTGAATCTTCGAACTACGAATTGCAAGCGGCTAAAAATATTCTAACTCAACCGAAGTTCTGCACTTTCCAACTGAAAAGCGAAATGAGATCACAGTGGTGAATTAAGGATGAAGAATGAAGACGTGGGCTTATATTCAGAGAGTGATTTGGCCCTTTTCCCCGCTTAAAAGTTCTTTACCAAGTTGGCACAGACAACACCGAGATTGAAAAATTTTAATTGATGTAATCCAATCATTTAATTTTAAATAATTTTAAGGTTAAGATTTAAAATTTAAAAAATATGATACTCTACAGATTAGGTTGATTATCGATTAAAATTAATAAATGGATAAAATTATCTTTTAAATTAAAAATTAAATAAGATGATATTTCATATCTTAATATATTGTATACTTCCATTTCTACCCTTACTATCATAAAATCACACTTTTTTCTTTTATACATTTTAAATATAATATACACTTAAATATAACACTAGAAAAGCGGGCTAGTTCGATTCAACCGTAGGATGCTAACTTGCACAAATTTGTTTGCTTAGGCTCGTATTTAAATAAATTTATTTTTGTAATATCTAATTTGACTCTTGAACGGACTGAATTAATCCGTGAGTTATTTAATTTATATATGAAAATATAAAATTAAAAATAATATTATTTAAAAATAAAAGTTAAAAAATATTGATAAAAAAATATAAAAGTATTAAAATATAATATGTTCATAACAAATATAGAATATATAACAATATGTTTTTATAAAATCATACTAAAATTTTTTAACTCATTTAATTTTTAACAAGATAAGTTTTATTATATATTTTAAAAAAATAATTTTCAAAAAATAAACAGATCAGCCCGTTTGATCTGCAAATTAGCCTACAAAAGCTTTGAATTAAGACAAGCAAACTCTTGTAAACCTATATTTAAATAGACCTTTTTTTTTTCAAAGTCCAATCTATAAAAAATAAATATAAATAGAGCTAGTTTGCAGGCTTAGGCTCGTATTCCCAATAAAATATAAGGTTTAATTATATTTTTTGTCCCTTAAAATACAAATTGATTGTATTTAATCCTCTTTAAAAAATAAAATTATATTTTGACCCATTCAGATCAAAATCAAATTAATTTTAATTCAAAATCTAAAATTTATCCAAGTAAGAATCAAAAGTTAATAGTAATTATTGATTTAATTACATTTTTATCCCCTTAAAATGAAAATCAATCACATTTAGTATACCTTAAAATCAAATTTCTATATTCATCCCTAAAATCAAATAATAATAATAATAATTTATTATTATTTTATAAAATATTTATTTAATTATAAGAATATATAATTTAATAAAAGAGGGTAAATATTTTAACAATAATAAGTAAAGTCTCAATAAAATATAAAATTAAAATTAAAAAATATATATTAGACATAAAGATAATGATAGGACTTGATTTTTGATAATTAATTAAGATTTTTTCTTATTTCTATCCATCAAGTTTAAAAAACTCAAATACAAAAATAATGATAATCAAACAATAAAATCTTAATAAAAATTAAAATTTACATTAGAAATTTATAATAAATCTAATAATAGAAATTTAATTTTGAAAGATTAATCAAAATTTTCTTCTACCTCAATATTTTAAAATCTCTATATTTTTTCTCTTTGAAAAATTAGTAAAACTTAATTTTTCCTTATGTAAAAAAATAGATTTTAAAATATAAAGGTAGAAAAAATTTGATTAATTTTTTAAAATTAAGTTTCTATTATTATATATATTATAAGTCTCTAATATAAATTTTAATTTCTTATTAAAATTTTACTGTTTAATTATTATTTGTTTACCTATAAAGTTTTAAAACTTGATAGACAAAAATAAAATAAAAATCAAATTTTAATTAATCTTTGAAAATCAAGCCTTTATCATTGTCTTTGCGTGTAATATATGATTTTTAATTTATTATTGAAATTTTATTTTTTATTGTTAAAATATTTATTCTCTCTAGCTACATTATATTTTTTTTATAATTAAATAAATATTTCATAAGATAGTAAATAAATTATTATTATTCTTATTATTTAGTTTAGGAGATGAAAATAGAATTTTAATTTTAAGGGGACCAAATATGATTGATTTATATTTTAAGAGGATAAAAAATATAATTAAAACAAACATTGTTATCCACTTCTATTTTTTATTTAGACGGAAGTTAAATTTTAAATCAAAATTAATTTGATTTTTATTTTATGGAATCAAAATAAAATTTTATTTTTAAGGAGATCAAATGTGATTAATTTATATTTTAAAAGATAAAAAATATAATTAAATCTAAATATAAATGTATCTTATATTTTTATAAGTCTTAATTATATTATATATATAATATTAAAATTCAACTTAAGTGTATTTTGTTTTTAAACACTGTAACTTAAAATATTGTTTTAATGATCCAAAAGTGAGAACAAGTTTTACTTATTTCCTTAATTATTGTTTTTGTTTTTAGAAGAATAAAGTAAAAATAATGGAAAACATACCATACTATCACGATCAGATAGCTTAATTGTTAGAATATGCAGTGCTTAGACTTTTTGCTTAGCACTTAATCAATTAATATCTGAGAATAAATCAACCAATCGATCATAAGTTTAGAAAATAATGGATGAAACCTACAATTTATAACACATCAATTTAACCATAAGCACAAATCGCATGATATATAGCAATCAAATCACATATAAAGGCAACCAAGTTATTCATATAGACAATCATGATGTGTTCATGCAATTTAAATAAATGTGGATGAATGCGGTCAAAATTAAATAAATTTTGAGGAACAATAGTTTGATAGAAGAGGAGCTACTACTTTATTCACATTTAAAAGTTTCGATATTAACTCTTAATTGTAAGGGGAAGCTTAAAGCCACACACTCAATCTCCTAGATTTATGCCTCAATACCCACCTTGAGTCATCGAACACTCCCCCTAAAGAACATTCTGAGCCAAAGTTCTAATAGTAGAAGTAAACATATTTTTTCTGAGTTGACATAAGGATTTTTCTCCTAACTCCTAAGGGTTTTAATGCGCCACAACATATTATGTGAAAATGAAAATCCAAGGATTACAACCATATGTTTATCTACTCATATTGGACAAGTTATTTTAGTTAAAATTACATAAACACCTTTAAAATAGGGAATCATTAGAAAAATAATCTACGTAAGCATTTTCCCTCAAATTCATATTACATGATCTTCTTTTTATGCTTGATTTTTATGCCAAGTTTTGTTTGAATCCAAGTACATTTGCCTATTGAATTTGATCATAAGTCCAGAATTATGACATTCTCCCCCATTTGAAAACACTGATACCCTTATTGACAATTCAATCTAACACAACATAGACAGAATTTTTAGTCTACTTCCCTTGAGCTCTTCCCTCGACTTCTTTTTTGCTTGTCTCTTTGCACTTCGCCAATGTTTAATTTTCAACACTTCAGTTTGACATTGCTCCTTGAAAATCTTTGATCTACTCTTCTTCAGCTCTTCTTAGGCTTTCTTCTACTTGGCTCTTTGACTTGTTGTTAATGATGAAAATGAGCTATCTCCATAACTCCCGAGTTGATTTTTTTTGTAGTTGAGCAGTAGCTAGGCATTTGGAGTGCACCTACTACCTACTGGTCCCACATCTAATGTCTCATATCACCAATGTGAGAAAAGCAGGTCTTATGAATTATTCGGGGTAAAAGTATAATCTCTTTTTGATAAAACGCGGCTTGCTTGCAAATCCCATCCCTTGCTCGCAAGTCTACTTGCATGGTTTTTTGACTTTCAATCATACTTTGTTATGTACTCTACTACTCCAACAACACAACTCCTTAAACATGAACTTGACACCCAGCTGATGCCTTCACGATCACTCAAACATGATACCTTGATGGTATCCCCTACCATGGCCGATACAATTGAACAAAGAGTTATCCATTACTCTTGTTTTAGCCATATGCTCATGATCTCAAAGGTCATTGTCACAAGCTCCTCTTTTGACTAAATTCTAGTACTCTTAAAGCAATGTCAGCTATTATCACAAATTGGTCCTCGCGAGTAAGTGAATAGTTTTGCATGCAGGAACTTCACAATTAGATACAATAAAAATGTAGGTGTTAGGTAGCTATTCCTTAAACACTAAGGCTTCCAACTTCTTGATAGACTCCTCCTTAAAAGGATTTGCTTGTTTTGCACATCTTTCTTGATGCTCTTTTGCTTCTGTGTGGGTTGATACCCACAGCTCCTTGTGTGAGTAGATTCTTGGTAGGGATGAGATCTACCATGCTTTTTTATTATCTTACTACTCTTGGGAGTCTAGAAATTGGATTATACTGCTCCTAACATAAGACCTAACCTCCCAATCAAAACCTTTATCACTATGCTCTTCACCTTGTTCTGCTTTCTATTTAAGTTTGTCTTGCAAGGCATTTAAGATAACTTTTTGTGAACATTTTGCCATTCTATGAGGCCTATTGCATAAGAAACAGGCTAGGGTCTTAGACTTCCTTTTGCTAATTGATGTTTAGGATGATCCTAAAACTTGCAAGTAGGATGGTACTCCACCTCCCCCACTCTTAGAATTGTCACTCTTGCCCAACTGGCTACCATTAACAGTATTTAAGCCCTCTATGTGGGACTTCCTCAAAAGCCTCTCCTCTTTTGGAGTTTCATGACAGTTTTTCGTGATAGACCCTTCATGAACTAGAATAGCTTATCTTTTTCAATCATATCCCTTATATGGAACATGATCGTCATGAACATCTTCATGTCATCCTGAACTGATCTTGTCTGTCTCAACTCTTACAATGTCTATCGAGCTAAGTAGTCCATAGTTTTAGGTTAGAAATGCACTTTCAACTATTACTTAAGCTCCAAGTATTGATGTTATATCTTCCTTCCTTAATTGCCTAGTACTTAGTCCTCCACCAGACCTTAGCATTGTCTATGAGGAACATGGTCACTTAGTTTAGCCGTTCTTCCTCAGAAGTAATGCTAGCTATTCAAAAATATCGGTCCACCTCAAACACAAAATTCTTAACCTTTTATACACCTCTCTCCCTTGCATGTAACCTTAGTTTGGGATTTTCACTTTTCCCCTTCGCTTTGAGGTAACACCCTCTTGCGAATTGTTCCTGATGGCCATCATCAATACCTTCATTGAAGCTGCTATGTTACTCATTTTAGCACAAAAAGTTGCTACTACATCCTTCACCTCATTGGTAAGGTCTTTCATAGCATCCCCCAAATCCTTTTGATTGTTCTCAATAGCAACAAGTTGTTCACTGAATTGTGGAGATTCACTAGTTACTGTGCGTTTGACTCTCACACTAGCTTTGAGATTCAAGACTTAGTACTTGAGAAATTTCCAATTCTTGGCCTTTAAAAGAGTGCAAGGATCTCTTCATTTTCCAAATTTCTTATGGCCTCAGTTACTCCTTTGAGATTCCTGATTGTTATATCAATTGCATCAGAACATTCAATAGAAGACATTTTCTTCAACATAATGGCATATCAATAGGGTGCAGCAAAAAACAAAGAAGAGTGGTCTCAAACATGTTCTGATACCAAATTGTCACTGTTTGGTAGCTTGATTATTGGAACGTGCGATGCTTAGACTCTTCACTCAGCACTTAATTAATTAGTACCTAAGAATAAGGTAGCTAATAGGTCATACACCATTTAAGTTTCGAAATAATAGGCAAAACTAACAATTTATAGCACATCAAGTCAATCATAAGCATAAATCACATAGTACACAGCAACCAAATCGTATATAAAGGCAATCAGGTCACTCATATAGACAATCATGATGTGTTCATGTAATTCAAACAAATGTAGATGAATGTAGCAAAAAATAAATAAATTTTATAGGATAATATTTCAATTGAATAGAAGCTACTTCTTTATTCATATTTAAAAGCCTCAATACATACTCTCAAATGTGTAGAGAAGGCTCAAGGCCACACACTCAATTTCTTAGACTAGTGCCTCAATGCCCATGTCGAGTCACTAGACACTCCTCTAAAGCGCATTCTCAATTGAAACTCTAATGGCAGGACTAGACATACTTTTTTCGAGTTGACATAATGACTTTTCTCCTAACTTTTAGGGGGTGTTTGGTAGGGAGAATGTTTTTAGTTTCCCAAGAATCTCAAGTTAGGAAAGTTGATTTCCTATGTTTGGTATACAAGTTTAAAAAAAGCATTTCCAGGAACCATTTTTAGCCAAGATTCCCACAAAAACATTCCTATAGGGGGAGGTGGGAATCTTAATTTTCCATGGACATGGAAATGTTTTTATATATAAAAAGACATATATACCCTTCATTAATGGCATAATTATAATATTGTAAAAAATATTCTCTCTTATCGTTTCTCTTGCACTTTCTCTCTCATCCTTTTTCACACTTTCTCTCATCCCCTTTCTCACACTCTCTCTTATTCTCTCTCATCCCCTCTCACATTTTCTCTCTTATCCTCTCTCACACTTTCTCTCTTATTCTCTCTCATCCTCTCTCTCACTTTTTCTCTCTTATCCCCTCTCTCACACTATCTCTTTCATCCCCTCTCTTATTCTCTTTCTCACTTTCCCTCTCATTCTCTCTCACACTTTTAATCATAAAAAATTAAAAATTACAAAGCATAAAAATAGATAGCGGTATTTTTGATAAAAATGCAAAGATTCTCAAGAAAGTTGCATTAGAACCAAACGTAGGGATGTCTAATATTTTCAGTGTTAGTCATATATAGGTGCCCTAGAGTCAATTTGATTGGGCTCTATTGCATCTATGACTAAGCAGTTTGTGGATTTGGATAATAAAGGTTGAAT
>JANHAO010003375.1:0-26247 GCA_026873985.1 Saraca asoca
AGGGAGGACACTTGGACTCCTGAGGTGACCGAAGAAATCAGATGTTTCCGCTGTGCAAGGAGCTGGATTAAAGGTTAGTTTAGCTTACTCTTGTATCTTATTTAATGTATGAGATACATGGAAACCTCATCCCAACGGATCTGGGAGTTTTTGTTCGGCCTCTTGGTGTTCTTTACTGAGAAATTTTTTTAAAATTTTCCCTTGTTAGCTGAACCAAATCTAACAAATAGTGTGTGCATCTACATTAATATATTGTTCTCTCCCCAAAATTTTATTCATTTAATTATCTCAAAATATCATTAGTCATATGATAGATAAGCATTCAATTATAATAACCATAATATAAATATTAAGTGATTCTCAAACCACAGCATAATATAAATATAATTCGTTTGTTGGGCCTAGAACTCGGGTCAGGCAATCTGATTGCCGACCTGACGTCGAGAAGGGTGTTCAATCTGTTTTTCTTTGTTCTTTCTGGCCATAATTGATTTTAACTTGTTTTTTAATCAAAATCATTCATTTTTATCGGAAAAAACAAATGGATAAAAGAAGGAGCTTGATTATGTTTGAAACTGCAGATTTGTCTGCCCAGAAATCATGTGTTGTTGACATATGAATAATGGTTCAGGGAAGCAAAATTGATGCTGAGATAACATGAATAACATGAAGTTCTGAGTGTTGAATTGCAACGGAGAATTAAGCACAAGAGAAAAAAAAAATTGATAAAACACAGAATCGATAATCGAAATTAATCAGTAGAAGCAAGAAAAAAACTAATACTGGAAATATGGTGTATCCCAAACTGATACAGTATTATTCAAATGCAAAGAATTGTAGATAAATTCATAATTAAATGTATTAATCTAGATTTAAAAACAACAGTGAATCCTGAATAGCAGCAGGCTTAAACGCGCAAATCATAAGTCCATGTCAAAACGCACGAATCACAGCAGAAATAACATAAATAAATCCAGATTTAACATGGTGCGTATACGGCAACATGTTTTGAATTTATCATTGAATAAAAACATGTTTGAATTAATTATTATGAACAATGGTACTTAAAGTACATAAATTAATTTGAATTATTAGATTCAAAATTTCATAACGAGAACGAGTAAATTTAGAATAATCAAAACTAAATTAATTCATTTATTCATACATGATCAGTTAATAAATATAAGCTCTTATATTATTCTTAAGAGTAATTGAATAATAAATCATACAAACAAATAATCATGTCTATTAGTATGTATGCATAAATTATATAACAAATTAATTATATCTAATTATATATCTAAATTTATCAGTATATCCACATTCGCAACACAATTAAGATGAAAAAAAAAATAGAATAAAAAATAAGATTAGAGAATACAATAGAAAATGTGAAGACCTTTCTTTATAGAATTAGGATTAAACCAACTTTTCTATCATCAATAATTCAATAGACAAGTCCAATGTATCACAAAATCCTATTAATAATCCAAGTATGTTATAAAAACTTAATAATAATATAATAAATAATATTAAATTACAACAGGCTCTACATTAATTTGATATTCTAATAATTTAAATTTTAATTAAAATCATTTGATTATATTAGTGCACAAAATTATTTCAACACAAAATCCCAAAACAAAAACCTTTCATTCATAACTAAAGAGTGTTTGACACGTCAATAATAAAGTATTTAATTTGTAAATTTGTATTCCTTAAATGAAAACAGCACTAACTTGTCATTGACAGATGATTTTTCCTCGTTAATTCCCGTGCGTCCCAACATTCTTGTATTTTTTTTCCTTACCTAAACAAAAAGTTTAACCTGTCTTTTTCATTTTCAAACACAATTATGATTATCATTGACTTGTGAGATGGTAACATATCGACCCACCTACTATTCTTTTTAAAATAACGATTTTGTCCCTGAGTTTATTTGGGATTTATAATTTAATCCTTAGTTTTTGGTCACTAACATGATTAGTCAGTCCCTTGTGTTAAACTTGATTACATACAATGCTATCTCCTTGTTCACTCCCATTTTGAGCAATTAATTATTCAAAGATGCTTATGTTAATGCAAAACGTTAACTACATGACAATTGGATTCAGAGTTTTCTAATGTATGAATCCTTTTTCTTTGCATATTTTTTGCCGAATTTTTTACAGGGGTTGGAGAATTTTTTTAATGCTTTAAAACTTATTTCTTCTTTTATTTTTCTTGCTTGACTAGCCCAGCACACATGACCCACTATATCAAAAATCACCAAAAATAGTTGCAATCTTAAGTGGTTTAGAACGAAGTACGCATGCAAATGAGATTGGTTTTGAAGATGAAATTAATTGTCAGACAGGGGACAGCAAGCTGAAGAGGTCAATGAAGGAGCAGGCTAAACATGATTATTTATATGGAGTTAATCTTAATCTTTAAATATTCAACGATGTCAGGAGAGGTAAAAAGTTGTCCAAGAGGTGCAAGAGGACTTTCAATGAGATCACCAAACAGTATTAGAGAATAGTTGCCTCATTTTATCTCAGTGTTGGATTTGATATGTACATGGAATTGAAGACTAAAAATTAAGAGTATAAGAAATTAGAAATGGAAGCTTCTGAACTTGTTTGGAAACGTATTCTATTTTTCTATTTTTAAAAATAGAATTTTAGAATAAAATTTTTAAAAATAATTTTACTAAATAAATTTTTTATTTTAAAAATAATAGACTATTTTTAAAAATAAAAAATTACTTTAAAAAACAGTTACCAAACATTCCCTTTTCTAACCCAATCCAAGCAATAACCAAAGGAAGCAAAGGTTGACTCATGGAATCGCACACAAATTCCTTCGTGCAAGTATAATCCATTTTTACGCGAATCTTCGCTGTAGATGAGGTGGCATGAGTAAGAGAGTGCGAATTGATCTGTGAATACAATATTGTTGTTATGTAAATTAACTCGTAAGTATGTTAGAATCCAATAATAATGAATCCATTGATCCTGTAAGAATACAGTAAAATAAATTTCTATTATATTTAAATAGAAGTGTAATTATCTTATTGATATTTTAAAATATTTTTTTCTCCCTTTCTTTACTTTATTAGAACATATAAAAAGTTGTACTTAATCTAAAAGATTTGCTTTAATGGATTTGTAATTAATAAATATGCATATTATTCATATTTTTGATTATTTTATATAAATTTATATGTTTTGTGATATAATATATATATATATCTATTTATTGACTATTATTGTTTTTACTGATTTTAACAAAGCAAACGCAAAACATATTTATTTGTAAGTTTCATACAAATAATATGTTATTGTATGCTTTAACTATAACATATACATATTGCATCAAATGAATAAAAGTTAATTTTTTTTTTTAGTTTTTAATGTCTTAAATTTAAAATATTAAAATCTTAATACTATGAATTTCATTAAATTGACAAATAAACAATAAACTTAACAATTAGTTTTTATTTATTGAATGAGAATAAGAATATGTAATATAGTTAATGTTTTATAAGCAACTATTAAAACACATATTTTTTTTAGTGACGTCACATGTCTCTTGTTAAGCTCTCCCTTCGTTTATACCGTGAGTTTGATTTTAAGTTTTTTTTGTGAGTTTAATGAATTAATTACTCTTATTAAAAAAATAAATATCTTTTTTCTTCTTTTTTTTTAATCATGATTATAACATCTGATATATCAAATATATTTTAAAATATAAAATATATTATCATAATATTTGATAAAAAAATTAAAAATATAAATAATTACAAATTTAGCTTTTTAATTATTTATATTTTATTAAATTTTAAATCATTAATTTTTATATTAATTATTATAATAATTCACCTTATTCTTAAAATATATTTTACGCTTTAAAGAACTAAATCTTGGTGCCACGTGGCATGGCAATCTTGTTCTCAATGTTTTATCAGAAAAGGTTGGTTGGCAGTTAATGTAAGAGACAAAAAGGGCGCCACCTCTCAAAATAATCATTTTAATTACTTTCTTTTACACACAACTGTCTCCAACCAAAAAGGACAGATAACATTCGTGATCCACATTGTATATTGAGTCAGGAGTAAATCTTTTCTTGTTTTACCTTTCATTTTTTCCATCTCGATCTAATATTAGAGAAAAGAATTTAGGATTACACTTGACTACATATTTAGAAAATTTATATTACATGTATTTTTGTAATTTTCTTTTATATTTTTTTATTTTAAGTCTTTATATAAAAATAGAAAATTTCTTTTAAATTTTTTTTATAACTTTAAACAATAGAATTATAATTTTTTTTATACAATATTTTTGTATACATTTACAACTTTTAATTAAAAATTATAAAAATTTTATATAAAAATATATTTTTTATAACCTTTATATTGAATTTTTATAAAAATTTATAAAATTTTTGAATATTGAAATATTATCCATATATCACAAGAAAAATGTCTCTACCATACCCATGCTTAAGAGTCCGTTTAGTGTAAATAGTTGAAAAATTAACTGATAGCTGATAAACTAATTGTTAACTATTTTACTAACTATTAGTTGTTAGGTGAAAGCTAAAGTTAATAAACTAACTAATTGTATTAAAATTATTTTATAAAATTAGTTGTTGAATTATCTTGTAAATGTAAAATAACATGAAATGACATGTAAATATGATTAAATAATATATAGAGTAAATTAATTCATATTTATTTTGAGGTCAAAGTATATTGATGAAATCAAAATATTTAAAATAAGAATAAAATTATCTAAAATTTAATAAAATTATATTTTATGACATAATATATATTTATTTACTTACTTATTTTTATTTATTTATGTTGAATTAATGGACATATGATAAATATGTAATGATATGTGAGTTTTTTTTTATTTTTTATCTACGTTGGCTTTGTGAAAAAATAAATATATAAAGTATTATAATATATAAAAAAAATGAGCATTAAAAATGAGGATTTTTAATTAATTAGGATATAAGCTGTCAATTAACCAAAAAGATAGGGATAAATTATGAAAAAATAATAAAAAATTTTATTCTAATAAGTTATAAGCTATTTGAAATACTTTCTTAAAAAAGAATTTTTTTCTCAAAAAGTTAATACACCAAATACTTTTAAAATATGAAAATGAGTTGTTTGACCAAATTAATAAGTTAAAAGCTAGTTAAGCTAGTTTTTTTGGTACGCCAAACACATATTAAACCTAATTTAGTGTATTATAGTTATGTATACTCATTAAAAAAAAAGCATCTTACTTTATTACATATTAATACATCATCTTTTCTTTATTTCATGATTAGCTTGTCATTTAATTAACTTAGAGTTTGTTTGACATAAGTAACTAATAATTTATAAGTTAGCTATTAATTGAAAGTTGAAGGCTAATAAGTTAACTGATTGTATTAAAATTGTTTGATAAAATTAGCCGTTGAACTAGCTTGTAAATATAAAATGACATGTTAATAAGATTATATGGTATTTATTTTGAGATCAAAGTATATTGATGCAATAAAAATATTCGAAATAATAATAAATTTGTTTAAAATTTAATTAAATTATATTTTATGACATTATATATTTATTTATTTACTTTTTTATTTTTATTTTTATTTTTTTATGTTGAATTAATAAATATATGCCAAATATATAATGATATGTGAATTTTTTTTATTTTTTTTAATTTTGTGAAAAAAATAAGTATCGAACATAGTATGACATTAAAAAAATAAGCATTAAAATTGAAGGTTTCTAATTAGAATATAAACTGTCAATTAATAAAAAAAAGAGTAATAAATTAAAAAAAAATAACATAAAGCTCTATTTAATAAACTAAATAACTTTTCAAAAGAAAATTTATTTTTCAAAAGAATTAATGCACCAAATATCTTAAAAATATAAAAAGAGTTGTTTGGTCAAGCAAGGAAGATAAGAACTAATTTTTTTTTATGCGCCAAACACATACTTAGTTCAGATTAAACATAATCAACAACTCTTTTTTTGTTCTTAAATATTTAGTTGATACATATCTATCTATTTGTTGATATCAATCCAGATTTTGATATGTAGAGAAATTCAAATTATGTATCTGAACTTATCTTTTTTATTCTCTGAAATTTAGATACTATCTTTTTTATTTAAGTTTAAATTAGGATAACATGATATTTAGTTTCCCTATATCTTATTATTTATGATGAAGTTTTCTCCGTACGTGTGTAAGCCTATAAAGTTCCCACTCAATTGTAAAGTGTAGAGAATTTCTGGGGTATGAAATCCTTGGGGTGTAAAGTTTACCGTTTAAATAACACATCAGAGTTTTTAAATGACAATCTATCAATGTAATTCAGTAATAAAGAGCTTACGTTAGAATTTTTAAATTTCAACCTCCTGGGATATAAAAAAATGTCACAACATATTCTAATTTTTCCTCAAAAAATGGATAATCCAGACTAAAATATCAGTCTGTTTGGAAGTATTTTGCAAGTGTTTTTATTTTATTATTTTTTGAAAACAGTTTTTTAAAAACTATTTTTTTAGAACAAAAAAATAAAAAACTTGTTTGGATGTAAACTTTGAAAACAAGTGTTTTCTTTATTTTTAAAGATGAAAAAAATATATTTAATATTATTTACAACTTTGTCATGAATGAAAATATGTATTCTTTTTATTTTTTTAAAAAAATCTGAAAATAATTCTGTTATATACAAAAAGTGGCCTCGCGAAGACAAGTCCCCGAGCGCGACCAAAACCAAGTTACTCGCTTCGACGGGGAGCTCTCGGGAGGCCTCACTTCGTCCACCAGAAAGTGGCACAGCGAGATAACCTCGATATCCTTCCCAATGTTGGCCTCGTCTCGTCCACAATGAGGCAGCGACACAATGTGACAACGAGGAAGCCATAAGGCTCGTAGCAATACCAAGCTCGCCACAACAGTCTCCCTGACCCCCCGAGCTAAGGATTCCGGCTCGGGACACCCAAGCATCTTGCTTGGCTCGATAACTCCAAGCATCGGATGCCAACAGGACCAGGCCTACCGCCAACCAGGGGGGACCACCCCACAGCCTACATTCTGCAATAGCCAAATTGTAGCCCCTTTACTGTCTTTTCTCATTTATAGCTTGATGTAACACCACTGTAGCTGATAATTAATGCATATAACTTCTCATTCCTCTATAAATAGGATTGCATTGTTAGAAGATGGGGGAGGAAGTATTGTAAGCAAAAACTCTACAAATTACTTTCGATACATCAATAAAAGCTCCGTCGTGGACGTAGGGTCTGGTACCGTCTGAATTTAGCCGAACCATGTTAAACTCTGCATCTTTTTCCCAACTCTTCCCTTCATCCTTGTCTATTCTGCTGTTTAGTTATATCTGAATTAGTACAGGCCTGAGATCCCGAAGAATCCCCCCGTTGGCCGGAGTTCGGAGTATATCCAAAATCCAACGTCAACATTTTGGCACCGTTTATGGGGATCTCATCTATTCCGGTTCATTCCTGCTGCAATGACCAAGGGAAGAGTCACCAGAGCCTCGAATGCACACCCCCATCCTTCGGATGGCCATGTATCGACGACTGACTCGTCTACGGCTCCTGTCATCAGGGCAGCTGCTGGTATCCCTCCAACCAGTTTGGTGTAATCGGTTCTCGTCGCTGGTGGCGTTGATGGACCATAGACCTGGCTCTAACGTTAAGAGAAACTTGAGCATATGATGGGAGAACTGACTAAAGCAGTCACGTCATTGGCATAAAATATACGGAGACAAGCTGAAACCCAATGCCCGGGCTATCTAAATCAAGGCAATACCTAAGCTTGTTGCTCGCGGAAGCAGACCCCGAGTCGTGACCCTCGAGACATTGGAGACCAAAGTGCCCAGCAGTCACCCAGCTGACCTTTTGGGAAGGAGGACCCGTTAGTAAGGGAACTGTTTAAGAAGATGGCTCAATTGGAAGAACGCCTCCGAGCCTCGGGTGACCGACCTCATTACAAGGAGCGATCGCCACTTTCTGAGGAGATTGAAGCTCTCCCTCTCCCTTTCAAACTTAGAGTCCCCACGATCCCGTTGTACAATGGGGATTCTAACCCGTATGACCATCTGGATGCGTTCAATGTTCAGATGGATCTGTAGACAGCCGACCCTCTAGTTAAGTGTCAGATTTTTCCAGCCACTTTGGGAGGTATGCCTCGGGCTTGGTTCAGAAGCCTCCCGATTCGCTCAATTGGCAATTGGGAAGACTGTCAACAGAAGTTCGTCAGCTAGTACCGAGCACTGAAGAGGTAGCTCGTCCCCCCTTGTCACCTCGCTATGGTCTTTCAACGCAAGCATGAGTCGCTGAAGGACTATATCGCTAGATTCAGACTCGAAGCTAATTCGATGGAGAATCCGTCTGAAGAAACCATGCTGGTCACCATCTTCGCGGGACTTCGCAAAGATGGAAAGCTATACAAGAGTTTGTACAAATACCCGATGAAGGACCTCACTGAGTTCTACGAATGAGCTGTCAAGCAGATCAAATGGGAGGAGACCTTCGGCTCTGAAAAGTTGGATAAGAAGGATGAAAAGGCCAACTCCTCTCACGGCAAGCGGAGGAGCGACGTGAATCAAAGTGACCCTTCCGCCGAGGGAGTGGCCAACAAACCCAAAAAGCCCAGGGGTGGATGACCCCAGTATTCGGATCGCTATGAACAATTTAGCATTCTATCAGACTCCCAAGATAGGATCTTCACGATAGAAAGGGACAAGGAAGATTTTGGGGTACCCCAGCCCTCCAAAATCCCTTATAGATGGAGAAACCAGGAAGAGTTTTGTGCCTTTCACAACGAAGCTAGTCATGGCACATCGAATTATCGGGCCCTTAGGGAAGCGATCAAGGACTTGATTAGAAAGGGACGCCTAAGGGAGTACGTGGTACACCCCTCAAGATAGCTCTCCCAGCCTTCTCAACGCAATACCAACCAGGAGTCGGGGGGCTCAGTCTGAGTTATATTTTGATTTTGTATTTCAAATTTTGGGGCAAGTGTAATTATCATCTCCTTGTTTCCGTTGAAAGTTATTCGCCAATTGATTTAATGTCATTTATTATGCCCTTTTTGCTTCCGAGTGTTAGCAACATCCGCAGCTCTTGTGCAACCAATTTCCCAAACTTTGCAAAGGAGTTTTTCTACCCAACTATGTCCCTTGGTCTAAGTTGAGGCCCCTCTGGAGTTCATTCCGGAGAAGAATAAACTCACTTAATCAGTTGAACTGTGGGCTCGCTGAGGCGTGGAGACGCTCAAAACATACTCATTTAGCCAGCGCAGCTCAGGACTTGCTGAGGCGTGGAGACGCTCAAAATAAACTCGCTTAACCAGTTCAGCTGTGGGCTCACTGAGGCATGGAGACGTTCAAAATATACTCATTTAGCCAGCGCAGCTCAGGGCTTGTTGAGGCGTAGAGATGCTCAAAACATACTCATTTAGCCAGCACAGCTTAGGGCTCGCTGAAGCATAGAGACGCTCAAAATAAACTCGCTTAACCAGTTGAGCTCCGGGCTCGCTGAGGCGTGAAAACGCTCAAAACATACTCATTTAGCCAGTGCAGCTCAGGGCTCGCTGAGGCATAGAGACACTCAAAATAAACTTGCTTAACCAGTTAAGCTATGGGCTCGCTGAGGCATGGAGACGCTCAAAACATACTCATTTAGCCAGCGCAGCTCAGGGCTCGCTGAGGTGTGGAGATGCTCAAAACATACTCATTTATCTAGCGCAGCTCAGGGCTCGCTGAGGCATGTAGATGCTCAAAATAAACTCACTTAACTAGTTGAGCTGCGGGCTCAATGAGGCGTGGAGACGCTCAAAACATACTCATTTAGCCAGCGTAGCTCAGGGCTCGCTGAGGCGTAGAGACGCTCAAAATAAACTTGCTTAACCAGTTGAGCTATAGGCTTGCTGAGGCATGTAGACGCTCAAAACATACTCATTTAGCCAGCGTGACTTCGTGGCCACTGGGGTGCGGAGGCACTAAAAAATACTCGACGCTAGCGTAACTATCGCTGAAGCGTAAAGAATTGATGAATTAATTATTCGCCTAGGGCAACAGGATCTTACAGCTCCTATGTGACCTCTCTCTTTCGCTCACAACAGATTGAGCAGTCATGAAAGTAAGGCATAACTGATTGGCGAAAAGAGAAATTCCATTAATTATCAGAAGTTTACATACAGCGATGCGCGGAGCATCCGGTTACAAGTATTTGAAAGAAGGAAAGCTCATACAGCAAAAGACCTCGTCTAAGCGAGGCAAAATTACATCAAAGAAAGAAGTACAGAAATAACGGCAAAAAGCTTTGCGACCCAGCACAACCATTTTGATAAGAACAGAAGGCTAGATACCGAACTCGCGCCTGCAGGAAGGACATCAACTCCTAGTTCTTCTAGCTTATTCCCTCCGACGCATCCCCCTGAGCCAGGCCAAGAGCAAATCAAAAAGTCGTAGTCGCTTGGCTAGGGTGCTGTTCCACAAGCAACAGCCGGAAGAGGTGGCCCAAAGTCAGCACAAGATCCCCCAGGAGCACGTCTGGCCAATCCTATGGCGGACCCACGTGCAACGGGCTATCCATGTTTCCTGGCACCTTGCAACAGGCCATCCATGTCTCAGCAAGCTTCATTGAAAGCCAAGACACCGGAATACAGGAGGCTCTTCAATCTCCTTCATCGAGTTTCTTTGGGACGAAAAAGGGAAGAATGCCTCAAGCTATAAAAAGACCCGCTTGGCCCTTTGAAGAATCCAGGAGGTATCTAACTTGATCTTCATCCAACAGCCCGAAATGAGCGGCAATGCCACGCCAACAGCGAAAAATGGCAAACAGGGGAAAACATGGCCTAAAGCAGGACGGAAAGACATTTGACATGACATCTCAGTCAAAAAAGGACACTGGCTGAAGATACGAATCAAGCCTTGAAAACCTATAATTCCCGGTCTGCAGAGCGAACTGAGAGTTGGGGGGCTTATGTTATATACGAAAAGTGGCCTCGTGAAGACAAGTCCCCGAGCTCGACCAAAACCAAGTTCCTCACTTCGATGGGGAGCTCTCGGGAGGCCTCGCTTCGCCCACCAGAAAGTGGCACAGTGAGGTAACCTCGGTATCCTTCCCGATGCCGGCCTCGCCTCTTCCATAATGAGGCAACAACACAGTGTGACAATGAGGAAGCCATAAGGCTCGTAGCAATACCAAGCTCGCCACAACAGTCTCCCTGATCCCCTCGGGCTAAGGATTCCCGCTCGGGACGCCCAGGTATCTTGCTTGGCTCGATAACACAAAGCATTAGACGCCAACAGGTCCAGGCCTACCGCCAACCAAGGGGAACCACCTTGCAGCCTACATTCTACAGTAGTCGAATTGTAGCCCCTTTGCTGTCTTTTCTCATTTATAACTTGATGTAACATCATTGTATTTGGTAATTAATGCATGTAACTCCTCCTTCCTCTATAAATAGGATTGCATTGTTAGAAAAGGGGGGAGGAAGTCTTGTAAGTAGAAACTCTGCAAACTACTTTCGATACATCAATAAAAGCTCCGTCATGGACGTAGGGTCCAGTATTGTCCGGATTTAGCCGAACCACGTTAAATCCTGTATCTTTTTCCTAACTTTTCCCTTCATCCTTGCCTATTCTGCTGTTCAGTTATATCTGAATCGGATACAGGCCTGAGATCCCGAAGAATCCCCCCGTTGGCTAGAGTTCGAATTATATCCAAAATCCGACGTCAACAAATTCTATACAAAAATAAGGAAAAATACTATTTTGATATTTCTTGAAAACTATTTTTTAGAAAATAGGAATCTGTTTGGAAGTATTTTTATTTTTTTATTTTTAAAAATTATTTTTAAAATAATATTTTAGAACAAATTTTTTAAAACTGTTTTTAAAAACAATCCTATCAAACAAGTTTTTTTGTTTTATTTTTTTTAAAAACAAAAAATAAGTTTTAAAAATTATTTTCAAACAGACCTCAATTTTTAAAAAATAATTTTTAAAAATAGATTGTCAAATAAATTTTTTTATTTTTATAAAATAGAAAAATAAAAAAAAATATTTTTTTTTTTTAAAAAATACTTCCCATAGAGAGTCTCAAAAGCACTTGTAGATGCACCACTATTTATGCAGTTCGTCTAGGAATACGAACTACGATGAACTGACCGTTAAATTTAAAATACTTGAAAATAAAATTCCATACTTTTCCGATCCGAATGACATATGAACGGTTTCGCAAAACCGCTTGCTAACAATACAACGTTGTGGCGAAACCATTGTTACAAAAGTTTCCTCTTCCACCTGTCCCCAACAACACATGGCTTAACACGAGACCAAAATCAAAGGATAAAATGGTCATCGCAAGTTCTCTCTGACGTGAACGAGGGAAAGACTTGAGAAGAAAAACTAGGAAGGAAACAGGGAATGAAAGAGAGAGAAAAATAGAAACTTCAACGATATTGACGCACCGTCAGATTTACGGGACCAACAGGTCCATTCCCACTGTGATTGTAAGAGAGATTGTGAGCAACCGACAATTCTCTCTTCCCACATTGCCTTCTGGCTTCGGTAGTTTTTTTCTTTCAGATCGTGCCTCTTCTAAATTTCTCATTGTCAACTGTTTTATCACCAAAGCTTCCATTTTTCTGTACTCAACTTCTTATTTTTTCTTATTTTATGCTCTATTTTGTTGGATTTTTTAAACTTTATTGATTCCCATTGATAAATGTTTCAACATATCTGTCTTTTCACTTTTTTTTTTAATATTTTTGTTTAACAAAATCTGAACTTTGAAGCTACGTCACACAGACTGCAATTGGCAGTTCGACAGTTCGAACTGGTTTCGCTTTGTGTCAGTAAAGCTAGCTGCTTTTGTGATTTGAAGAAGGTTTGGTTAAGCTTCCAGTCTCCACAGAAAGTTCAGAAGATCTAGTGGAATCTACTGATCTTTGAGTAACTCAAGGTTTTAAGCACCTCGTTGGGAATTTGAAGAGGTAATCGAATGACATTCAGCTCGCTTCTAATGGAATTGGAAGAGAAGCCGAGATATTAATGCGTAGATTTTACTGTGATTAATTGTTTCGTATCGATTGGCCACAGACGTTGTTGTTTAACATGCAATTTTCGTCCTTCGGAGTGCGAAAACAGCAATTTTGAAAAGGATCAAACAACGTGGCAGGGCTTCAGATTTCCAAACCACGTTTCTCTGTGAATTGGGTTTTGGTTGCTCTCGCCTAGCGGTGATATGGACAGGGCAATTGAAGGTAAATGATTTGAGTTTCTGCTGCTTATTCCAAGAGCTAATTTGCCTAGCTTTTAAACATAGATAGATAGTATGTGGCTGTAAGTATATTTTAGCGGTTGTGTACATGCGAGAGAGACAGATATGGATGTTGAAAATGGAAGGTCCTGTTAGCTGGGTACAGTGCTGTACAAGAATCAGAAGTCTTTGGTCATTTACTAATTTGTTTAAAACCTGTAACTTAGTTCTCAAGCATTGAGGGTCGCCACCATGGAAAAGTTTTCGGTTCTTACATTTCAATTGGCCATTGCTGAAGTCTTTTTGTTTATTTATTTATTTATTTTTTCTTTTATATGGTTGTTCCTCTTTCCTTCTTTCTAACTTTTTTTTTTCTAGGTGAAGTTTGGTACCAAAGAATAAGCAAAAGACTAGGCCATTTCCTTTAATCACTACAAACTCATGATTGATCTTCTGCTTCATTTATTTGTCTTTTTGAAGAAAATGTCTTTTAGGTCGTGATATAATGCCTACCACTGATAGTTTATTGGTGATAGAAACGTAATTAGTTAGCATTCTGTTTTTGTCTTGGCCCTTCCTTCTGGTGGTTGGATGCAATCTAAGGTTAGCTTGTTGTCGCTGTTATTGCTTGTTTACTTATTCATTGAAATTAGTAGGATATTATTATCTCTGACTTGTTTGTTTTCCACAATCAGCACTTGGTATTTTTGTGAGCTTTTTAAGGTTTTTTTTTTTTTTTTCACAGTATCCATACTGTCTTACATTTTAGGAAAGAAAGCATCACTGTAAAATTTAACCTCTTCACTTGCTTTCCTTTGTTAGGGTATTGAGGTCATGGGCTGCTTCTGATTTACTTGTGAGTTGATTTGAGAAGAAGATCAGGTTGAAAGTGAGAAATGGGGGCTATTGCTGGAGAAGAGCTGGCGAGATGGGAGAAGGCACAGGGAGTGAGTGGTCGGGAGGAGAAGATTCTTGTGTTAATAAGGCTGAGGCCTTTGAGTGAGAAGGAAGTTGCTTTGAATGAAGTAGCGGACTGGGAATGCCTCAACGAGACAACCATATTGTACCGAAACACCTTGCGGGAGGGTTCTACATTTCCAAGTGCTTATTCATTTGGTAAGGAGATACCTGTTTACAATGTGATCATATTATCCTCAATTTTTTTTTTTTTTTGGGGTTTTGATTAGAATTTTATACGAGTTATACTTTAACTAAAATTGTCAAGAATTGAACTCCTAAAAAGTGGGTTTTGTTACAGCAAATATGTTTTATATGCCTAAAAGGATCACTTTCTGTTACCTAGGGAACAAGATTTATTAGCCTTGAATAGTCTGAAATATCATTGCTCGGACATACATAGGTGGAGATGTACTCTTGCACTAGTTTATCAACGGCCTACCTCTGAATTTTGGTTATATTTTGCTGGTAGACAGAGTATTTCGAGGTGACTGCTCCACAAAGCAGGTATACGAGGAAGGAGCCAAAGAAATTGCTGTTTCAGTTGTTAGTGGAATTAACTGTAAGTATGATGACTAGTTTCTTATTGCTCACTTTCCATTCAACCAATTTAATGCTTTATACTAATGAAAGTATCTATTTATGCTTCAGCAACCATTTTTGCGTATGGACAAACAAGCAGTGGAAAGACATACACGATGATTGGAATAACTGAGTATGCCGTGGCAGATATTTTTGAATATATAAATAGGGTAATTAGACTGCAATTATTGATCTTCCTCTTTTTAATTGTTTAATATTGTTTTTAATCATAATCGTTGTTTATAACATTCAAGCCTCTCTGACATAAGGTTGCCGTTGCTTTTTTAGCACGAAGAAAGAGCATTTGTATTGAAATTCTCTGCAATGGAAATTTACAATGAAAATATTAGAGACCTTCTCAGCACAGATAACACTCCCCTCAGGCTGCGTGATGATCCTGAGGTGAATGTCTCTTTTTAGCATTGCAAGTAAAGTTTAATTCAAAAGAGTGTGTGATTAAAAATAGTTCTTACGATCTCTTGTTCTCTCATTAGAGAGGAGCTACTTTAGAAAAACTTACAGAGGAGACTCTACGAGACTGGGGACATTTGAAGGAGCTCCTATCATTTTGTGATGGTAAAGAAATTTAGATAATCTTCTTGTTACAGGGTGTTTTGTTGAGTTACATTCTGTACCTATATCCTTGCAGCACAAAGACAAGTAGGAGAAACAAACCTAAATGAAAAGAGTTCGAGATCTCACCAAATTATCAGACTGGTGTGTTCCTTTTCTTTTATGCCTTAAACACTGTGGTTAACTGTTTCCACCTCAAGCCACGAATTAATGTATTTATAAACTTGCAGACTATTGAAAGTTCTGCCAGAGAATTCTTGGGCAAAGGCAACTCAGCTACCCTATCAGCTAGTGTGGTATGCGTAAACTTTTCAACATCTACCATGCTTATTCTGGACATAAATGTTGCTCAAAGATTTCATCCTTATTTAACTTGTTTTGTTGCTCTGCAGAATTTTGTTGATTTGGCGGGGAGTGAACGTGCATCTCAGGCGTTATCAGCTGGAACAAGATTGAAAGAAGGTTGTTATATAAATAGGAGTTTGTTTACTCTTGGAACTGTCATTCGTAAGCTAAGGTTGTCTACTTTTTCTTTGGCTTATGACCTTTATTTATTTAGATTTATATAATCAGTTTCTAGTGTCTTTACATCAACATTTTGATTGTTTGGATGTACAATGCTTCATGTAAGAGGCCAATTTTGTGCTGAATGCAGATGCCACTTTCTCAGTCTTCTCTTGCTGCTAATTAAATCTTAGTTCATGAAATGACTTGCAATAAGATTGTATTGAGAGTTCTGTATGCATGAAGCCAATCAGCAATTATTTTTATTTCCAACAAAATGAGTGGCAAAAAGTTTGTTTCTCCCAGATTGAAATTTTTTGACAGAAATGTAGAGAGTTAGTAATTACCTTTTGACTAATTTAAGTATATCAATGTTCAAAACTTAAATAAATAATAGTTACATTTTTAAAGTAAAACTATTCATAAATGAAACTTATCAGTTTCTGCGGAAATATGATTGGATGCAGTAAGGGAGGACATGGCCACATTAATTACAGAGATTCTAAGCTGACACGGATACTGCAACCTTGCTTAGGCGGCAATGCTAGAACAGCAATCATTTGCACATTAAGCCCTGCACGAAGCCATGTTGAACAAACTAGAAACACGCTTCTTTTTGCTTGTTGTGCAAGAGAAGTGACTACTAAAGCACAGGTTAACGTAGTGATGTCTGATAAGGCCCTGGTTAAGCATTTGCAAAGAGAGGTGGCTAGATTGGAGAGTGAGTTGAGGACTCCTGGCTCTGCTACCTCCAACTGTGATTATCCTGCATTACTGAGAAAGAAAGATCTCCAAATAGAAAAGGTCATATTTCTCTCTCTGACCTTGTGCTATACCCTTTTTTTTTTTTTTGTATTGTGGACATAGAACTCCAAAGATATCTTCTACCATATAAGAAATTTTAAATGGGCATAATTTGCCAAAATGTAAGTCATGAAGAAATTTCTTTGATATACCATACTGTAACTATAACCAATCCCCTATCTAATGGGATGAGGCTTGGTTGTTGTGTATCGTATTGTAGCTAACACTGGATTGGTGCTTAGAAATACATGTGTCTGTAGTCATTTTGTAAAACCAATTAGATTCTATCCCCCTCTTTTTTTTTTTGGGTCAAACTCCTGTAATATATAATATTGTAGCTGCACCTGGATTGGTGCCTAGAGATACATTTTTGAAACACATACATATTACATTTTCCTAATATGCTGATGACATGGATTTCGGTGATTCAGATGGAGAAGGAGATTAGGGAACTTACCAAGCAACGTGATCTTGCGCAATCTCGGATTGAGGATCTGCTACGCATGGTTGCAAATGATCAGAAATCTAGAAAAGTAAATTTTAATTCCTGATTACCAAAATGTCTACCAGATAGCAGAGCTTTTATCCTAAATTTGGATGTGCTCTCTTATTTTTCCTCAGGCTGGCAATAATAATCAATCGAGATGGCAAGGAGAGGACACCTGGGAAGATGACTGTTCAGTATCAGATTCATCAAGCATTCCTGATTCTCATCGTTCTGATTTATGCATGAGAGAGTTCAACAATCCTCACTATAATGACGGACAGTGTGGAATTAATTCCGAGGAGCCCTATCATCACCCTGAGGTTACTGGAGATCATTCACAATCTGATGGTAACTCTTGTCAACACAGCCAATAGTGAATAGGCTGATGAAATTGATGGTAAAGTGTAGAACTGCATCAGGTCTTGTCATTACTCATTTGCTCGATTTTGCTTTCACAGAGTACCCTGACGAACATCGCAAGGAAGTTCAATGTGTTGAGATGAAGGAGTCAAGTAGAGACAATTCAGAATATGCTGATCAATCAAGAGATGAAAATGGGGTGTTGGCACTAGCAGATGAAGACAGTGAAGTGAATCAAATTGAAGATAACTCAACATATGGTGCATTGGAACGTAGAGCTTTCCCTGATGTGCAATCTCCACAGGCCACATCAGCAAACATGTCAAATGTTAGGAACCTTAAATTAACAAGGAGCTGGAGTTGTAGGGAACATCTCATGGCTGGTTCTCCTGAGAGGGCAGGAGACATGGAGAGAACTCCTGCTGAAGGGTTTGAGAAAGACTTCCCTGGAAGACCAGAAGGTTTCAGGAAAAGGTTCCTTCCATTAAGTTACGGTGCTGCCTCAGGGTTGTCAAGGAATGATTCTCAGTCTTCTATTGGAAGTCATTCCATGGATGAGTTAAGAGCCAACAGCTTGAGATCATCTGCTGATGAGGAGATAACTAGCATCCAAACATTTGTTGAAGGGATGAAGAAAATGGTCAAACATGAGTACGAGAAGCAGCTTGTCAATGGTCAGGTGAGAATAACTCATTCTTCATTTTGATTCTAAGAAAACAGGTGTCTTTAAGTTTTTTTTTTTTCCCTGAAGTAACAGAATTGTTCTTATGTTGTTTCAAGGATTAACTATGAAGCATGGATACGGTACCCATATGGGGATATTGCAATTTTTAAAAAATTAGGATGTGGATATATCTAGGATATGTTAAGAAAATAAATAAATTTAATAATAAATATTGTATCAAGCATTAAAATAATTATTTATTTGTAAATACATAAGAGTTTTGATATCTTTAATAACTTAATTTTAATTATATTGATCTTATTGTTTATTATGACGGGCAATGTGAATAGCCTAATAATAAATCTCTACTGGCCCGATTCTTCAAATAAAACCAAAGTGAATAGCCCCCTTCTGATAACAAAAAGGAAAAAAATAGCCCACTTCTAGTCATTCATCTTCTTTCACTGTTTTTATATACACGAGTAGCAAACAGAGAGAGAAAGGGGTGTATATCTACTGGCTCTAAAATGGAGTAGGAATGCTTAAGATTAAAAGATGCCATTAAAAACTTATGGTTTACAAGATTACCAAGATTGCAGATTCATTAAGAGGTTAGTTCTTGCCCCAAATTTCCCATCTTCACAATGTTTCTTATCCTCACAACTTCCATGAGCAAAATTTCTACCATTCTTTCTTCTCTTAAGTTCCATCTGACCCATGAATAAGTTGTGCTTAAATCTCTGTTAGGCATGGGGCTTGGAGGTATCCAGCTGCATCAATCCTAAGCAAAGCTATCTCAAAAGTGTATCCGAACCATATCCAGAATTAAAAGAATTAAAAAATATTTATTGGAAACTCCAGGGAAACAAATATGACAGTGGTACTTCCCCTGTTCTGCCAAATCTGTGTTTCATAGAGGATTAACCATGCGACCTTGATCTGTTATTTGTACAAATGTCATTAGGTTATATTGGAATGTTGTTGCAACTATGGTTTCACAATCATGTGAAGTTTTACTCTACCCATTTCTGTTTTTGGCTTCTTTTTCAGTATTTGTTTCTTGAAGTCTTCGCTTGTCACTACAAAGATATATCTATGTCAACATATACTTTGTCATTACATAGTAGGAGTTCAAGATTGCCCTGCTACTATTTGACTGATGTTGCTTTTGATGCATAATATTAACATTTGGAAGGTCATCATGAATCCTGCAATCTGACACTTTAAACGAAATTTTACTTTCTGACTTAATGTTCAGGACATGGAGGGACAAGCTTGTAATTTCGAGAAGAATGTGAGAGATGTAGGTATAGATCCAATGTTAGAGACACCTGGAACACCCTTAGATTGGCCTCTGCAATTTGAGAGGCAGCAAAAAGAGATATTTGAACTGTGGCAAACTTGCGGTGTATCACTGATCCACAGGACCTACTTCTTTCTTCTGTTCAAGGGTGATCCAACAGATTCCATCTACATGGAGGTGGAGCTCCGAAGACTATCCTTCCTTAAAGAAACATTTTTGCATGGAAACCAGTCCATGAGTGACGGTCAGACAGTCACATTAGCTTCCAGGTTCACTCTTTCTCTCACTTGCATATTTGGTTGATCATTTCGTATATTTTGCTTGCTTGCATCCAAATGTGTCAGTTGGACACATTCAAGTGGAGATTTGCCAATTGGACAAAAATAATTTTTGCCTGTTTGTAAATGGAGGCAGCAGGGTGTCTTCACCATATGATTTTTAATTTTCTTGAGTTTCAGCTCCTGGGCTACATTGGGAGCTGATTATCTGCATGTACTGATGTTCACATATTTTTGTTTTTGCGGAAACAGCATGAGGAGTCTACGCCGGGAGAGAGAGATGCTTACGAAGCTTATGCAGAAAAGGCTTTCTGTGCAAGAGAGGCAAAGTCTGTTCAAGAAGTGGGGTATTGCATTACATTCCAAGCGCAGGAGGATGCAGCTGGCCAACCGTTTATGGAGCAACACTGACATGAACCATATCATGGAAAGTGCTTCAGTAATTGCAAAGTTGGTCAGATATACAGACCAGGGTCAAGCCCTGAAGGGCATGTTTGGGCTTAGCTTCACACCCCATCAGACGAAGAGGAGATCTTTTGGTTGGAAAAATAGCAGAGCATCACTTTTGTAGTTCCCATACTTTGGTTGTACAGCTTTAGAGCTATTTGATCAAATAGAGAGTGCCTGTGTGGCATTCTTTGAAACAACTGGCTACACTGACACAGTTGTCTGAATTTCTGTCTGATTAAGCAAAGAAAAACTAAATTGGGATTTTGGGCATTGGCATTTGGTGTTTTTTTTTTCCTTTTTTTTTTTGGGTACAAGTTGACAAGTGTATTATCTTATTTGCCTACAGTTTCTGGAGTTTTGCAAAGTTGCTTAATAGACTATAGATTTCTTGCTCTTTTATCACTCTACCTCACTTTGTTCATCATTGACTGTATAGTTTTGACCAACTATGAATGATGAAAGGTAAACTCATTTATATTTCTGAAAAAAACTAATGAATTAAGTATGGGATAAATTTTTGTCATTAAGGTTACAAATAATCTCTAGCTAGTTTCATGAAAACAAAATCAACTTATTACATAAAAAAAAAATTAGGTTATCAAGTTGATGACTTTTTTGTTTTTTTATCTGATTATTAGTTCAAAAATTAGATCGGGCTGCTTCGCGGCCGATTTAAGATGAATAGGCCAACCTTGAAGCCCGAGGTTTCGTATGTGGAGTCCGAGAAAGCCATATTACCCCAGACTAAAACGACATCGATGGTAGTAGTTCCTGGTCCAGCCTTCCCGCCGAAAAGCCAGTGCTGGCTGAGAGACTGAGTTCGGTACCATTGGCTACCTGTTGAAAGGCCGAACGGTGGAAGAACAGAGAGAAGAGAGAAGAACATAGAGAGAAATGAGCCTCACTTCGACGGTGGCATATTTAGCTCGGCGTGCGGCGCAGAAAGAGAGGGTTCGGATCCTCTACCGCCGAGCCCTGAAAGACACCCTCAATTGGGCCGTTCATCGCCACCTCTTCTACGATGATGTATAGCATATTGCCGATCTAGCTCTTTCACACACTGCTAAGTGCTAATTGAGCTGAATGTTCAATGTTCGAATCATTCTAATTGTATTGCGGTTTCATTTCAGTCTTCAAACCTGCGCGAAAGGTTCGAAGCAAACAAACACGTGGTCCGTTTCCCTAAATCATCTTTTCAGTTTCCTTTAAAATATAAGTAATTGATATGGGAGGATTACAATTTTGGCACTTATCAAACAAAGCCCTGAATTGAATCGGAAAATTCATGTAGTAAAGTTGAAAATTTTTGTTTCGAATAGCTTTTTAAAGCAACATTCTTATTGTTAATGGCTCCAAAAAAAAAGTGCTTTGGTTAGACTAAAATAGTGACATAGACTAAGAAGAGAAAATGTCCACGCTTACGGTCTCATGAGTCTCTCCCATTTTTGTATATATATTTGTGCCTTGACGCGTCAAAGCCTAGAAAGGCCTTTACAGTGTGAGCAACAATTTTGTGAATTGTCAGATCTAAGTTTTCCACCCATTATGTATACTCTTTTCCTTTATTTCTGATTTTGTACCCATCATATTGTTTTGCTCTTTATTCCTTAACTTAAGTTGGAGGAAGATCTAAGAAGGTGATGAATGAAATCAGTCATAAATTGCTGATTGGGTATTCCATGAAGCTTTCAAAATCGAGCTTTTTTAAAACAGATGCTCATAGTCCTTTCCTTTATCTTAATATGGTCTTCCTTTTAGAAGGTCGACACCTTTCAACTATTATTTATGTCTTCGTCCATTTAGAAGGTCGATGCCTTCTAACATCAATGAAACATAGCTCATGTTTTAATTTTGATGTTGAGTGGTTTATGGAGATTAGGAAGAAGTCTTCATGTTTACTTATTATGTGTTATTGATATTTGTTTTGACAAGATAGAGGTTATTATTGTATATTTTTGCATGACAAATGTATTCAACTTACTTATCTGTCCTATGTCCTTTGATCTTTCACTTGTTTTGTGTTTGTTGGATATGCAGGAAGACCTTGATACTATTGACAGGCTGATAGCTGATGCTGAAGCAACCTACAATAAGTGGCGGCACCCTGATCCTTATATTGGTAAACAAGTGACTAAACCTCTAATATGGACGGTTCTTTACCTGTTTTTGGAACCCAATATTATTGGTATGGCAAAGTTCTGGTTTTTATATGGACATCATTTGTATGACACTGCATTTGGTCAGTATCTTCACTTATAGCTAATATACACCATTGTTACTCAGTTCTATGACATTATTGTGAAGATGCAATTTGCGCAAGTTGTCAAGCTCCCTTGGAGCATAGGGCACAAAGACAATTCACCTCTCTTCTTTTGGTTGTTCTAGAATGAAGCTTATGTTAATATATGTGTGCGCATGTTTGCCAGTATGTAAGATTGTATACATTCGCCCTTCTCTATGATTTGGTTAATCAATGTGGTTCAAATACTATTACACTAATTTACTAACCCCCTTATTTCTCATTCTCCTGATGTATAGTTCCTTGGGCTCCTGGTGGTTCCAAGTTTACTCGAAACCCAAGACCACCTGCTGGGGTAAGTAACTATGATTAATATTAGTTAGAGTTCTTGTTTTACTGTCCTTTACCCTTACTTTTGTTATCATATATATGACTAAACCTTTCTCTATCTGCAATTGAACATCTGATGTTTATCAATTATACATGGATCTCTGTGGGTTTGCATGTATCAGTGATCTTATGTGCTTTTCCATTATTCATCCGATATAGAAATAAATAAATAAATAAATAAATAAATAAATAAATAAATAAATAAATATTGCAAAGAATATGGAAAAACAAAGAAGAAAATGATGCTTGAGAGTAGTTTCTCCTTTTGGTGTGTCGGCTTTATCATACTCCTGTTCCCCCTTCATTTATCATACTCCTTAGAAATTGGACCAATATGGTCATTGATTGATGTTATGTGCTTTGAGATTATTTTTTTTCTTTGGTGTGCAGATTTAGTGCTTTGAGATTGATTTTTTCTTTGGGTGTGCAGATTGAGATTGTTTATGATAACGGTCGTGAAGATAATGACTAAATCCAGCATTTTCCTTGCAATAAATAATGGTTAGAGATCAAATTGTTCTAAACAATTAGACTGCAATTAAGATTACCTGTATTATGTTGTGCTCAGTCTTATCATTACTCATACATGTATTGAATATGAGGTAACATCACTTAAGTTTTAATTTTTATTGCTTTTGGAGCGTTGTTGCCAAAAAAAAAAAAAAGAGGAGGTCAGATGTCTTGTATTACATTTCTCTCGTTACTCAGTCCATTTGAGTTTGATTCTTCCTAGATATCATTTCATGGATAAATGACAGGAAAAATACAATTTAGCGATGTGGTTAATGGTTTGAATTTACTTTATCTGTCAATGGTTTAAAGTATTGAAATTAAGCTATTTGATATTTGTTCTATTAACATTTTGTCTTCTATAGTAATTTTCCATTAAAAAACAAATTAAATTTTTACATATTTTCATTATGTGATTTTTCTTCTTCCTTCATTAAAGTCACAAAGTAACCCAAGAATACAAAGTTATGGTGAGTAGGATTTTATGATTAGACTGATCGACCCATAAAATAGTTTTAGATTAAAGTTAAAATTTAAAGATGTTAAACTTATCATTTACATAATCTTAATTCTTTAATTTTATGATTTTAATGAGGGATAAATAAGATTATATGACAAAAGTATGTGAGTTTCATTTATTTTTGGATAAAAGAATAGTTGCAGGGTGCTTGGAGACAAATTTCACGTATTGGAAAGTTTTTATTCCATGATAGGTTATCCAAAAAAAACAAATGAGATTTTAATTTTTTGGAAAATCTGGACGGAGTAATATAATTAGAAACAATAAAATATATAAAGATTTTTACTCCAGATAGTTGTGATTTACATTAAAAGGCTCGACAATGACGCATAAAATTATAAGTATGAAAGTGAGGGAATTCTTAAAAGCTACAAAATTATAAATATGCGTTAATGCCCCGTTCATGAGAACCTTGATAGTTTTCTTCAATAATAAATTAGTTTTTATAAAAATGGACGCGTGATCTGAAAGAAGAGAAAAAAGAAAAAATAAAATAAATAAAGAGTGATAAGATAGCTATAAGGAAATTGTTTTTCATGTGCTTGAAATATGTGTTCACCTTAATTGCATTTGTCAACTATCTGATTTGTTTCATTCCAACCTTGTTTTGACTTTAAGAATGCGGTTGACTTGTTAAGAAAGTTTTGCAATGAGTGGCTAATAGGGGTCACCCTAATTTAGTTTGATTGTTGAACTTTGAGTTGAAATTTTGACGTATTAAGAAATTTAAGTCAAAATTTGAACATCGAGTCAAATTATGCTTCCCAATCTTAATTCAAGTACTTGACTAACTCATGATGCTAATGACCAACCGCTTAACCAAATTGTGACCCTTGAGTTCCTTTGTAATACGTGGAATCATAAACTAACAATTTTGCTATAATGCCTCAATAAATGAAAATAAGAAAATAGAAATAAAATATTTTTTCCTATAGACTAAAGTGAAGATTCACAATTTCGTTAGGGTTCAAATGAAATTTTCCCTTTGTGCAGGAGGACTTCGTTGAAGTTTTCACTGAGTCAAAGGGGACAAAATACAAAATTTTCATTTTTGCCTTGTATTATAAAACCCCCAACTGGCCTCTCTCTCTTCTCACTCGAGCCCTTCTCGATTTTTCTTCTGCAAAACTGGCGTTCTCCCTCCATCAACGTTCTTCCCTTCTCTGGCTAACCTCCCTCATTGTCCAGCGTTGACATCATCCCTTGAGCTTGGCGACATCGTCCTCTCCTGCACCGACGTCTCCTTTTTCCTATGTTCTTCTCCAGCCCGAAACCCCGGTGCAGCTGTTGTGTTCTTCGACATCCGGCAACTTCAACTCTTTGGCTCTCCTCCGTCCGGCAAGGTCCAACGCTAATATTCCATCCTTCTAGCTCTACGATGTTTCTCCAACACCAGCTCAGCTCACGACTTGCCTTCCTTTCCTTCTTTGGCAGTTCAGCCAGCAGCTTTTTTTGGCCCACCGACGGTGATCCAGCCGGTAATGAGCTCCCCACTTGCACTTTGGACAGTGGTGAGTAATCTTAGAACAAAAAATTTATTTTATAGCAGTCTTATAACTAGATTCCAATATATCTATTTGAAACCCTAGTATAGAGTTGCTGACGGAAGATGGAATTTTTATTGTTGTTTTGCTTCAGAAACATCTTAATTGAAGTATTGAGTTCATTAACAACCAAATTTTGAAGTTCCAGCTAATTTTCCAATTAGGCTATTCTAAGAAGTGTTTGAGGTGAGTAGACAATCCTTCTCACTTTATAATCCTATATGTAAATAGGAAATAATTTCTTTTATTATATGAAATCTTATTAATCCTTTTTAAACAATGAATTTTTCTTATATATATTAAAGTGGTTTCGAAAGTATATTTACATGTTGTATGTGTATATGGGATGACCTATCGTGATAAGGATTATGCATTTTCCCTCTGGTCTTATATTATTGAAATTGGTGATTCTATTTTCTATATAATGAATGAATATAAATTGCCTAAACATGTTATGTATATTTTGATAAATACTGCTTACCCGAAAAAGGATTTTATGCTACATGATATAATTAGATTATGAAAAAATCCTGGAATCATCGGGGAATTCATTGGGAACCCGTGAGTGTACTTGTGTATATGTAATGGAGAGATAAGGTGGGACAGGATAGATCATTTGGCAGACATGCCTGATGGTTCAGGATTGTATTGGGGTGATTCCCTCTTAGAGTTACCCTTATTAGAATTTTAGTTGAGTATGTTATTATATGACTATTATTGTATTTTAAAAGCTTTATTGCATATTTTCTTACGTTTACATCATGATGAGTATTTATTTTTATGATATC
>JANHAO010003376.1:0-26257 GCA_026873985.1 Saraca asoca
TCTTGAATCTTGAATCAAATTTCTTTGAACCTACAAAACAAATCAAAAACACTAAAGCATATTATTAGATAAAATTATTTTTCAACATTAAAACTAAGGAAAATATACAGCTAGAGTAATCTAGGCTAACAATTACTAAACCACAAGATTTAACTAGGCTTTTGAAAACTAGTTTACATATAAGACTTAATTGGGCTCTTGCTAACCAAGTTATATACAAAACACATTACATCTTCAACTAATTATGATCAACCTCACAATTAAAGAAGATGCAAAGGGAAGATCAACCTCTTCCTTTGTATCTCAGATTTGAATCAACCTACAAATCTAAAAACAAAAACTAGAGTAGAGATAGGAATACAATACTCTAAATTGATATGGAAATCTCAATTATCTTGTGTGTGTTCTTCTCAAATTTGATCCAAGAATCTTTGGTTTGATGAAATTTGATGAGATAGAGATAGATCAGTTATAGCTCAATTTTCTCTCAGTTTTTTGCACTTGTAGCTATGTATCTAAATTATGTTTGAAATGAGAATGAATACTATTCATAATGTGACAATTGACATTTAAAAAATAACTAACTTTTAAACTATAAATCAATTGAAGAATCTATATAGAGTAGTTACCAACTTATGAATTGATTTACAAATTAATTCATCTACAAGTATCATCAAGAACTTCTTGATGGAATCAATGTGCGAATCAATTCACACTTTTATTGACGGTGGATTTCAGCTCTGCCAAAACCTAGCCAACTAGAAAGGTTCTTCTGGGACTCAAACTATTTTCTAGTTGAGCTAACAAAGATGAAAAGGAAGACTAGAAGAAGAACTACAAATACATAAAGGAATTTTAACGTGGTTTGGCCAAAATTAGGTGGCATCGGTCCCTACGTCCATGGTAGCATTTTATTAATCTGGAGAAATTTTAGTAAAGTTAAAGTACGCGGATTCAATCTTGCCTACAGGGATCTCCTTCCTCTTATTTATAGAGGTTAGGGATGTTACAATTGTAATTACATAATTTGTATTTTTGTTACATCAAAATAAATGTACAAGATAGCCTAGACTATTGCAAAATGGCCTCTGCAGGCTACTGGCTGACTTCTAAAGTTTGGTTTCTGTAGGTCGGCCCTATGTGCTGCTTCTTACAAACTAGTCCTATAAACTAAGTCTAAGAGGGTCATTGCTTCAAGTCTTCTCTCAATGAGCCCTTAGCTAGGTGAGGTGTAGTGTTCATGAGTTAGGTCTGTTTGGGTTGCTGCTAGCCTCTGGCCAACGAGGATGAACTTCACGAGCTCACCTTTGGCAATCCAAGTTCACGTATAGTGAGTTGTTGGCTATCCAAGCCAGAACTTGTCCCTTAGTGAGCTGGGGACTTTTGCCTCGCTCTACACACATGCAGTTAGTGATTTATTGAACTTAGTTCTTTTCTCACTTGGTCTGCTAGACCTTTGCCAGCCCATTTCGCAAAACCAAAAAATGCCCATAACAAAAGCCCCCTAATTCTCGGCTTGCTTTGTGCACTGGGAGTTAAAAATAGTTGTGCTAGAAAAGGACTTGCTTTATAGATTATCACATAGTCAAAGTTTTTGGTTAGCCTGTCATTTCATCTAATCTAAGCTATACCACATGCTATGCATGCTTCATATCCATTAGAGTGTTTGCCTTATTTTCTTTTGAAGCATTTAATGGAAGTAGTTGGGAGGTTCTCTTAGACTCTTTGGTGAGACCAGGCCAGTCTATTTAAAGCATAGGAAGCTTCTCCTCCTTCATCTATTTTGAGTGAACTGATGGGTGCTTCAGACAAGCCCCCCATACGTTTGATGATGTGCTTTGCTAGTGAGGCATGTATGATTTACTGCATAGGAAGCCTTCACGGGCAATCTTTCTTTGAGGATTTAAAAGGATCATATATAAATCTTGGATTATTTCCTCACAGTGATGTTGTGGGGCTTTGCTTTCCTAGCCACATCCGCTGACTTCTCAGCTTCGAGGGGATAGGTGTGCCAAAAAGGAGCCTAAACCAAGGAGGGCGACCAGAAGAAGATTAAGAAGCAGACATGCTTGCTGGCCCACTTGCTGATGCTGGCTGGAGTTCATCTTCTAGGAGCCAATCTTCTTTCCATAATGTAATAGCTGTAGGCTTCTTCTATTTTAATTTGTATTTTGAATTTCGATGATGTAAATTTAGCTCGTTGAGGCTTTTAATGAATGAAATTTTCCTTCATGACTCTGCATGTTGTATTGTGTTTGAATATTACGCACATCACAGATGATAATATGAATTTCTACAAATTTTAGTAAAATAAGGCACTTGAGTAACCAATTGGCTATGCTTCCCAATGAGCAATGAGTCGGGCATGGAGGTGCCTTAGTAATGAATAGTACATAAGTCACATATGAGCTACGAACATTTGGTCACATGAGAGCTATGAGCATCGATCGCTTGTAAGGATTTAATATAGCTAGCTACATGCATGTGGTGCTGAAGAGTAGGTCGCATGCTTGGCGACATGGCATGCATATGGTGCCTAAGAAAGTTGGTCATATGCACGAGTTAAAGATTGTACGCATACGATGCCTAAGAAAGTTGGTCATATGCATGACGAGGTTGCATGCATATGATGCCTGAGGAAGTTGGTCATATGCATGACTAGGTGGCATGTATACAGTGCCTGAGAAAGTTGGTCATATGCATGAGTAGTAAAAGGTTGTGTGCACATGGTGCTTAAGAACATTGGTCATGTGCATGAGCTGAAGATCACATGCATACGTTGCCTAAGAAAGTTAGTCGTATGCATGGTGAGGTCATATGCACATGGTGCCTAAGAAAGTTAGTTGTATACATGGTGAGGCAGCATGCATATGGTACCTAAGGAAGTTGGTCATATGCATGCTTGATCGCATTAGGATGGTGTCAAGAAGTAAGTCATTCTAATGTGATAGTAATTTAACCCAAAACTTAAAAGAATATAGTCACAAGCTAAAATGGGGGAGCTCACATCTCAGGGGCTAGCTTCCAAACTAACATTTTGCTGAGATTTCATTCAAAGGCTTTTCATACATAAAAATTTGAGCTGTTTCTACATGCATCATTACAAGATTAGAATATAGTTCTCACTATAGCCAGTTACTATTGCTCAGGATCCTGCTCAGGCTGAGAGGGCATCTACCCCATGAGTCATAACACATACTCTTTTACATGGCCCCTCTTGATCAGATCTTCAATCGAATCTTTGAGGGCCCAACAATCTGAAGTGTAATGCCCAACTTCGTTATGATAAGTGCAAAATTTGTTCATGTTTCTATTTCCACAAGGAGTCCTTGAGGGATTGGGAATCCTGAAGTCTTCTATACCCTTTTTTTATCACAAATATCCTATCTAGAATGTCTGATAGGATTCTACAATGATCATGATGACCTGGAGGCTGAGGTTGCTCGACTTTCACTTTTTTCATAAGCTGGCTATTAGGGTCGATTTTCTAACTCTCATTGCTTCTCTTCCTACTCTGCTCAGAGCTACTCATCTTGTCCCTTTGATTCTTTGAAGCAAAGGTCTCTTCCCACCTAATTTGCTTGGTAGCTCAATTGTAAAATTTTCCTAGGTCTGCCACTAGGGATTTATACATACTTTTGTATAACTTACCATCTTTATGAAGACCTATCAAGATCACTGTCAGAATGCTCTTGTCATATGGGCTCTGTACATTATTGATCTCATGCCTGAACGAGGCAATGTAATCTTTCAATGGCTCATGCTTGTGCTGAAAGATAGTAGTGAGATGATAGGGGGCACGAGCTGCCTCTTTAGCACCCTGTATTGGTTAAGAAATTTTTCCTAACATGCTTCCCAACTGTTGATGTTGCAAGTTGGGATGCTCCCAAACCACATTCAAGGTGTATCTCCTAATGTGGCTGGGAAGATGTGACATTTAATCAAAGGGTTACTTGTTCAGAGATTCATCTAGATGTTGAACATATCTAGGTGGTTACGTGAGTCACTATCCCCATTAGACAGCGGGATAAATGGGATTTTAAGCTTATGAGGGAGGAGCTTCATCTTAATTTCCTTGGATAAGGGAGTTTGATCCTCTGAGTGACTTCGATCATTTCAAGCTCAAGGGTGTGCCTCTAACTGCTTCACCCTCAGAAGCAACTCTTCTACCAATGACGTCAATGCCCCAGATTGTTGGCTAGAGGCCTGATGGCTCTTCCCATCATCCTAATCACAAAAGGCTGACGTAAAACATGTTCTTGATTAGATCTGTTCGAACTTGTGGTTTGCTGCTATTGGCGAACATTCTCGAGTGTACCGACTTCCACCTGCCTTTGCAAGCCTTGAGCTTGCACTTGTACTAGCGTCTACAATGCCTTAGCCATTATTCTTACTGAACCTTCTAACACTTCCTAGTGTTAGTGCCATGTTTACATTCCATTAGTTTTAGGGATAGTAACGATAGGTTAGTGGTCAGTCGAAGGGAGCAAACCGTTGGCAGCCCTAATAATGGAAGAACTTGTCATATGGCCCTCAAGCTAGTTATTGACAGCATCTGACTTCCTGATGGCTTTTCCCTTGGTGATTATAGCTAAACAGAGAATGAACCAGACTACAAAAAATTAACTAGAACTTAGATGAGTCCCCATAGATGGTGCCAAAATGTTGACGGTGGATTTCAATTCTGCCAAAACCTAGCCAACTAGAGAGGTTCTCTGGGACTCAAATTATTTTTTGGTTGAGCCGACAAAGATGAAGAGGAAGACCAGAAGAAGAACAATAAATACACAAAGGAGTTTTAATGTGGCTCAGCCAAAATTGAGTGGCACTGGTCCTTATGTCCACGATAGTATTTTATTAATCGAGAGAAATTTTTGCAAAGTTACAGTACACGGATTCAATCTTGCCTATAGGGATCTCTATCCTTTTATTTATAGAGGCTAGGGAGGCTATGATTATAATTACATAATTTATATTTCTGTTGCATCAAAATAAATGTACAAGATAGCCTAGAATACTACAAAATGGCCTCTGCAGGCTATTAGCTGACTTCTGAAGTTTGCTTTTTGCATGTGGGCCATATGTGCTACTTCTTGCAAACTAGTCTCATGAACTAAGTTTGAGAGGGTTGCTACTTCAAGTCTTCCCTCAATGGGCCCTTAGCTAGGTAAGGTGCAGTGTTTGTGAGTTAGGACTGTCAGGGTCGTTGTTGGCCTCCGGCCAGTGCAGACAAACTTCACGATCTCGCTTTTGGCAATGCGAGCTCACGTATAGCAAGTTGTTGGCTATGCAAACTGGGACTTGTCCTTTAGTGAGTTGGAGACTTTTGCCTCGCTCTGCAAATATGTAGCTGATGATCTGTTAAACTTAGCTCTTTTCTCACTTGGCCTGCTAGACCTTTGCTAGCCCATTTCATGGAACCGAAAAATGCCAATAACAAGTCTCTTGTTGAAAGTTATGAATTGATTACCTATTTGATTCAAAGATTTTTCTAACCTTCAATGAAAAACATTTTCGAAAACAATTCTTCATGAATCGATTAGGTAATCGATTCACACAAGATTTTTTGTATAAATTGATTCATGAATCGATTCACATAGTGAAAAATAGTTTTTATAAACATTTCACTTGTGAAGGTATCTTTGAAAACTTTGTTTTTAAGCTCATTTCAAATGATTTATTTCTACCTTAAAATAACCAGTTTAATAAATTTGCTTGGATAAAAAAGAATAAGAACACATTTACAAAAGATCCTAATAAAATAAAAGAAATACACTATCTAAATGATGGATCTTTAGAATTGCATACTTTGATCCTATAATCAATCAACAAATGTTAAACACATGAAATTGTTTTTCAATATCAAAACTAAATAAGGTAAGATAACAAAGCGATCTCCCCAGTAAGGCTAACAATCTCCCCCTTTTTAATGGTGCAAATAATTTTAGATAAGGATCAAAGTTTTTGAAAAACTAAAATTTGTCAAAAATTTTTGAAATCTAAAATGAAGTTTTTCAAGTTCTAAAATTTTTTATCTCAAATTTTATTTTACTTTTTTACTCACCCTTTCTTATTTACTTTATTTATATACCACACTCCCCTTTTGAATTGAGTATAAGAACTAAAATCTTATCTAAAATCTCTTTATTAATCATCTTATCTAAAATCCTTTACTCTTCCCCTTTGGCACATCAAAAAGTAATAATGTATCCATAAAAAATTTAATAGACCAAAAAGAATAGAAAGTAATTAGAATTGAATAGAATAGAGTGAACAATCCAAATATCATGATACCAGAATCTAGTACAAAAGTAATATAGAATTCAATAAAAAACTAGCAAACAAAATATAATATCAAAATCAATTATCCTGAAATCTCAAATATAGAATTTAGTAATATACAAAATTTAGAATATCAAACTACTTAATCCAGAATTAGAAAGCAAAATACAATTCATAATATCAATATTATTTGAAATATAAGCACCCTTTTGATATTAATCCCTCCCTGAGATAATTATTCTTCTAATTTCAGACTTGTTGTATGAATCAATTTATGCATCTTCACATCAAGTTGAGAATCGATTCATGAATTAATTCATGCATGATTGAATCGGTTCGGGAATTGATTCATCAAGGCTAATTAAAATTTTCAAAAATTTTGAAACATTACCGAAAGATTAAAAATTTTGTGAATTGAATTGTAGTGTAAATTTTGGAGTTGTGAATTGATTCTTGAATCAATATAGAAACTCATAGAAATCCTAAAAAAAAATTCAAATCAATTTGTAAATCAATTTAGAGAGTCCTTAATTAAGTTTTTATGCAATTTTGCTCTAAATTTGTTTAACAAATGATATATTTACCATTTCCTAATCAATTGGTTTGCAATTTTGGAATAATTCAACACTATTTATACCTCAAATTTCAAATCAAGTACTTGCAAAAAACAAAAAGGAGAACCTCAGATGCCTAACTTAGAATTTGGTAAGGTAATCATATAATCAAGCACAAAAGTTAAAAATAACAAAATATTGAATAGTGGTTGAAATATCACTTTCTAGGGGGGTTTAACATTCATGTGGTGAGAGAAACTTCTATCCAAGAGTCATAAGTTGCTTTTGTGTCTCTTGTAAACCTACAAAAACAAAAATCACACTTTTTAGGTGGTACCCACTTGATCTTGGATCTATACTTGTTAGTAAATATAGGCAAATTTCCATTAGTGGTAAATGTTTTAGGTAGCCAAACTAATTTTTCATTTGGTTTCAACATATAAGTTCCATTCCTATATGGACAGTGTCTTATATGATGTCCTTTTTTATTACAGTAAAAGCATGTTATGTAACTAAAGTTCCTTTTTGTTCTTTGTTGTTTATATCCTAAACTAGTCCTATTTTGGAAAACTTTTTGATTTTGTAACATGTTGTTCAATCTCATATTGCTATTAGTAAAACCTTGTAAAACATAGGTCAATGTTTCCATTTGACATTTATAAGTCTCACATTGATTACAAACTTTACTTTCATTCAACTTTTCAACTAAGACACTTAAGTCATTTATTTCATATCTATATGTTTCACATTTATCACAGATCTTCCTTTTACTTAACATTTTTTCAGTAGAATCAGATATTTTTCTATTCTCTTTTTCATTTTCTTTAATTTCCTCAAGTGAACTTTCATTTTTAGTTTTAGCATGCTTTAACTCTTTCTTTTCTTTTACTAATGCATCATAGAGTTTAATGCACATATCACCAATCTCATCATGAGTCTCGTCATCAATATTATTATCATTCTTATGACCATTAGAATAAAAAAAAAGATTCAAATACCTGAAGATCTTTATCTTCTTGGGCCATGAGGTAGAGCAGTGCTTCTTCTTCTTCTTTTTCTTTTTCTTCTTCTGAATCCACTTCATCATTTCCCCAAATAGCTAAATTGCCTTTCTTGAAAGACAACTTCCTTTTCTTCCTTCTATTTTCCAACTATTTCTTTAGAAAAACTGGGCAGTCTAGCTTGAAGTGTCTGTGTTTCTTACATTCAAAGTATGTTGAGGTATAAGAACAATTCTCTTGATCAATTTTATTTTGATTTTTTCTTTAAGGAGCAACTTTTTTTTCATTATTTCTCTTTTCTTTAAGCAATTTCTGCAGGATCTTTTTCTTCTGCATCATCATCACTATCTAATTCATCTTCTTCATCTTCAAATGAATTTATAGCTTTTAGTGCAAAGGTTTTCCTCTTTTTATCATCGCCATATTTTTTTATATCTCTTTAGCTTAAGCTCATGTTCTTCTAAGTTTCCATAGAACTCTTGAATGGTAGGTATCCCTATTTTAAGTGATTCCTTGATAGCTACCACTTACTTTAGGCTACCATTCCTCTATCAAAGACCTTAAGATTTTGTGCACTAGATCTGCATTATCAAAGGTTCTTCCAAAAAGCATAAGATGGTTAATAATAGTTGTGAATCTTTGAATAAGATCCCTAATGGATTCTCCTTGTTGCATTTTAAACATTTCATTTTGAGAAACTAATACATGAACTTTAGATACTTCAACTTGTGTTATGCCAATATGAGCTACTTCTAATGTATCCCATATTTCTTTAGTTGTGGCACAATTAGATATTCTTTCATATCCATTTGGAGAAAGGAAGTTAGAGATGATCCACTTGACTTTAAAGGCTAGGAGATGTTTCTTCCTTTCCTCCTTAGTCCAAAGGGATTTTTGTTTAGGTTTTACAATCCCACTAATCAAGGTTTTTGGTGGATCGTATCCTTCCTCAATAATTTCCCACATGTCTATATCAGTGGCTTCAATAAAATCTCTAATTTGCTACTTTCAATAAGTATAGTGATGTCCAACAAAGCCAGAGGGTATATTTAAAAGTGGACATTCAGGCAAAAGAAAAAACCTAGAATCCATGATCCTCATGAAAATTAAAAGAGCATCAAGAGTTGAAGCTCTGATACCAATTGTTAGTCCCTTTTTACAAATAATCTTTCCCTTTTTGAAAATAATCTTTTGATTTATATTCTAGTTTGCAATGGAAAGCTTTAAAATTTCTTTAGAAGTTTAACAAATTTAACAAAATAAATTTATTGGATAATAGAAATTCATTAGCAATCACTAATTTTGAATTATGCAAAATGTAGAAATAATTAAAATAGAATATCAGTGCAAAAAAGTAAATGCCAAAATGATAAAGAGCACCAGATTTTTAAAGTGGTTCCACATTAATTGAAATTACAATTAAAGTGTATGTCCACTGAACAATCTTCAATTAGATGGTCACTTTTTATTATTAAAGCACAAGATTTAACCAAGCTATTGCAAACCAGTTTACACACAAGACTTAATTAGGCTCTTGTTAACCAAGTTGGGTACAAAACACATTACACATTCAACAAATTATTATCAACCTCATAACTAAAGTAGATGTAAAGGGAAGATCAACCTCTTCCTTTGTACCTCAAATTTCTATCAACCTAGAAATTTGAAAACAAAAACTAGAATAGAGATAGGAATACAATACTCTAAATTGAGATGAAAATCTCAATTATTTGGTGTGTGTTTTTCTTAAATTTAATCCAGGAATCTTTGATTTGATGAAATCCGATGAGATAGAGATAGATTAGTTATAACTCAATTTTTTGCACTTGTAGCTTTGTATCTAAATTATGTTTGAAATGAGGATGACTCTTATTTATAGTGTGGCAACCAAAATTTTAAAAATAACTAACTTTTAAATTATGAATCAATTGAAGAATTAATTCAAAGCAACTACCAACTTATAAGTTGATCTATGAATTGATTCTTCTGAAAGTAGCATCAAGAACTTCATGGTAGAATCAATGTGTGAATTGATTCACACTCTCATGTTAAAAGTTATGAATCAATTACCTAATCAATTCAAAGATTTTTCTAACCTTCATTGAACAACGTGTTTCAAAATAATTCTTCATGAATTAATTACCTAATTGATTCACACAGTGAAAAATAATTTTTATAAATATTTCACTTGTGAAAGTATCTTTGAAATCTTTCTTTGGAAACTTTTGTTTTAATCTCATTTCAAATGATTTATTTTTACCTCAAATTAACTAGTATAATAAATTTTCTTGGATAAAAAAAGAATGAGAACACACATACAAAAGATCCCTTTAAAATAAAAGAAATACAATATCTAAATGACGGATCTCTTCAATCGCATACTTTGATCTTACAATCAATCAACAAATGTTAAATACATGAAATTATTTTTCAACATTAAAACTAAATAAGGTAAGATAGCAAAGCAATCTCCCTAGCAAGGCTAACATGCACAATTTGTTTGTTTTCTCCAATGATATTTTGATTGTGGGACAAGCCGGATCATCATCATTCCCCTTCAAGGCCTTTTCCTCCTTAACCATATATTGGTTATCATTTTCTTTGTCCCTAATGGGAACCATGTTCACCTTATCATCGCTTTCCACTATAAAGTCACCATTAAAAACTATTAGTTTATCATTATAAGACAAAACTTGCCTAGTAATTTCCTCAACCTCCTTTTTATCCAACCTTAGACTCATGTACCTAGGAAGGAATTAATATCAGCCCTAGCTTCATCTTTTTCCATATTAGGATTCTCATTCTCCTTTCTTTCCACCATTTTTCCTTTCACATTAGTCTCCCCCTTATCCATAATGCATCAATGCTTCCACTATCATCAAACCTTTAGCCCATATTTTACTATGTGGTAAAAGATCTTCTTCTTTATAAGATTTCTCATAGCACTCCTTTTCCACCATCACCATAAGACTAATGATCTTTTGTAATTCATACTTCTTGTGATTTTCTAATTGCAATAGACATATAATGAGTCTTGATCTTATCTAAATTATGATTTACTACTTTTCAATAGTATTGTGATAAGATGTTAAGGAAGAATAACAAAAAGGATATATCCCTCCAAACATAAAATATTACTCCTTCATTTTTTTTTATCTATCACATTCAAGAAATTTTTCTAGCCAAAATGCAAATTTGATCCCCTAACTTTCACGCTAGTTTCATTCTTGTCCTATAAAATTTTTTTAAAGATTTTATCCCCTAATTTTCAAAAAGTACGCAAACTTACTCATAACCCTAACTCTATTTGTTTTGATAATGAAAATTGAATGTTGGCATACAAGTTGACATCTTAGGTGGCATAAATGTTATTTGATGGAAATATAGTATCAAATCTTTGTTTTCCTCTAAAAAAAAAATAATTTCTTTTTATCTTTTTAAGAAATGGGTTAACAAAGCATTTTCTTCCTTCAACTTTGTTTAAAAAAACCATCTTGGCAAAGGAGTGTTGCAACTGATTGAAACATAGAGTCTTTGGTTTTTCTATTGTAGCGTACAGCAATTGATAATAAAAAGTTATTCCTTCTTCGTAGTTGCATTAAATCATAATCCCTATCATCCATCAATTGCATGTCAACCCACTAAAGAAATATACATTTAATTCTCCTCTACAACAAAATAACCAAATTTCATTTTTGCATACTCAATTCTTGCAACTCGAAAATGGCATATTAAGGTTGGCCTCCATTGTTAGTAAAATTACATAATATGAGACAAGATATTAATAAGAATAACTTTGTGGCACATAGCAACTACACTTTGTTGAGTGCAATATCCCCTCACACAAAAACAGGAGTTCTACCCCAAAATGTAACAAATCCCTCAAAACTATCATATGCAAGTAGTCTACTAGTTATGAAAACTCAGAGTGAAATACTTTTATATAGACAATGAATAGTTGCTTGGATAGGTTACCATGTCTCTTGATCTTGAATAGTTATGTCCTTTCCTTATGAATTATTGTGTTTCTAAACCATAGACCATAATATCTTTACACATGAACCTTTATGTTTATTAACACAAACTTTTATATCTCTTAGATATAATCCATCTTTAGGATGAGAACCAATATGTCTTGTGGATGAGAATTAATTTTTCTTTTGATGGTGGACCAGCATATCTCTTAGATTTAACATCTTTTGCAAAAACCACTCATGTTCCCTTCTAACATGATATAAATATGATATATCCATGAAAGCATCTCATCATGTAAGCATTTTAATACCCTATTGAAGTATATGGTGCACTAGGATTAAAAAATAAGTCATTATTGTTATATTCAAAAATTCAACACACTAATGTGATCTCCCTTATAGATGTCTATAGATCTATTTCCAATTCAACAATTCAACATCAAAAATTGAAAGAAAAAGATGGATATTCATGCCACACAAAAATGTAGGGGGAGAGTGATAAGTGATGAAAATTGATGCTACAAAGAGGAAACTCTTTGATAAGTCTTCAGGTTATAGTAAGAACAATAGGAGAGCACTTTGCTTAAAGAAGAACACTCTTTAATTCTCAATCATCAAATCTGAATGGTTAAGGGAAACATGCTGCCCTCATAGCAATTAGGCTCCAAAATGGGTCAAGTTCAAGTCCTAAACAAAACCAACTAAACACCTAAACAAATAACTAAGTAAATAAGCTAATTAGTACCAAAAATAAGGCCAAAACACTCAGCCAAACAAGGTTGGCTAAACCTAACCTAGAGCTAGCAAAAAATATGTGGTCTTCAAATAGCCCACAAGCAACACAAACCTTAAGTCTTAATTCAACTAGGAAAATAAGAGGGTCAAACAACCCTAGAACAAAACCAAAAATGTCTCAAAGGTGGCCCATACAATAACACAAAATAATAGCCTAAACATTGTGATAAGGTCAATTCTAGACAAAAACTCTGGGAAACTTAATAGTCAGTGTCAAGACTTCTAATGGTAGAATTAGGCTCTGGCCTTAAATAATGGTTGTAGAGCTTTCTCTTAGCTTTTCAACCATATAAAAATCGACCTGATCTAACATTTAGAGCTTAAGTTATAGCTCGAAAATTGAAATAGTGTCAAAACCCTAAGCGATTAATTCAATTAAGCTCCAAATTATGGCCAAATCACAAAACAAAGACAATTCACTAAATTAAATTCAATTAACATTCTAAGAGGCAAACTATGAGAGGAATTAAAAGTAATAATATTTGTTGCTCATTAATCCCTTGAGTGGCCCCTTAGTAGGTGTAAACCCTATTGGTGAGTCATAGCTTAGCCTCCCATTTTCACATCACTCCATCCCTCTTCAAAATGATTCTACCTTAAATCAAAACATACATCAAAAGAAGAGAGGTTAGGCATATTAAAATTGGCACCAACATTAAAGTCACCTAGTTTAAACACTTTTTTGGCTTATTGTGCATATTGTTTTGCTCCTCTTGGTTGTAACAAGCAGTGAGGAATGTCCTTCAAGAGCACTTTATCATAGCCCTACAAAGTTGTCTCACAAATACTATGAGAAACATGAGTTTCATGGTTAAAATTCAAATAAGCTCCTTTGCAAGCAAGACCAAGCATAGGTCTATGGATATAAGATACTTTCCTCACTTTCCTAGTCTTGGCAAAAACACTCAACTCCTTTTTTTCTTATTTCTCTGTTTCTTTCAACTCTTTTTTACCACTTTTTTTTCTCTTTTTCTTCATTCATTTTCTCTTTTTCTTTTCTCTCTTTATTTAATACCCTAAAATTCGTTTCAGGGTGAAGGGTACAAGGTTGATGGCCTTGTTTCCTTCTTGAAGCTATACTTATTGAGGTAGCCATCATATATGATATGCCTATCAAATTGCCATGGCCTACAACGCAAAATATGGGTAGTTGCATAGGGGCAAGATCACATAAGATTTCATCTTTATAGCTCGCAATAGAAAATGAAGCTAGCACTTGTTTTTATATCTTTACCTCCCTACTTTCATTTAACCATTGAAGCTTGTAAGGAGTAGGCTAAGCTAGGGTAGGGAAGGTTAACTTTTCAACCAAGATTGTGCTAGCAACATTCGTACAACTTCCCCCATTAATAGTGACATTGCACACCTTTCCTATGACATGGCACCTAGTGTGGAAGACTCTTTGCTCTTTAGTGCCTTCCTTGAGTCGGGTACTCAAGGTTCTTCTCATAACAAGTGATTCTCCTTCAACTGCCATATCACACGTGTCATTGCTCTCTTCACTACTTGACTTAGAGCTTTCCTCCTCTTTTTCTTGCTCACTAGCTAATTCAACTTCACCATTCGCTTTCAAATTCATGACCCGTTTGCTAAGGCATTCATAAGCATAATGGCCATGTCCCAAACATTTAAAGCACTTGATATTTCTTTGCCTTTGGGCAACTTCCATCTTGCTTTTTGCCTTTAGCATCACCAACCTTTAGTTTAGAGGAACTCTCAATCGATTTCATTTTAGAAGCTTGGAAGTCTCTCAAATCTTACCTTTTATCCCAAGGAGTCTTCCAAGAAGAGCTTGATTCATGTAAACCCTTGGAAGAAGTTTTTCTAAAGTATTGCCTCTCCACCATCATTGCCATGTGTACCATATCTTCAAGTTCCACATAGTGTTGGAGCTCAACAATGTTGGCAATGTCATAGTTCAAGCCATTAAGAAACCATGCCACTGTAGCTTCCCTATCCACCCCCACATTTGGTTGTATCATTGTAACCTCCATCTCTTTGTGGTAGTCTTCAATACTCTTGAATCCTTGAGTAAGCCTTGAAGCTTTTGATACAACTCTCTCTAGTAATGTGAAGGGACATATCTCTTTCTCATGATGGTATTTAACTCTCCCTAAGAGGCCACAGGTCTTTCTATGTTTCTCTTCCTATTTTGTGCAAGTTGATCCCATCATATGATAGCATAATCAATGAATTCCACAACTACCAATTTTTCTTTCTTTTCTTCCGGATCACTTTTACCTTGGAAAGAAGGGATGGTCATTTTGATATTGTGAAGATTATAGTTCAACCTTTTTCTTCTATGTCTTTCTTATCTATCATGTCTCCTTCCTAAAGTATCTCTATCCCTTCTTCTTGCACTCCATTTAGTCTCATAGGGGGATGTGGACAATTCTTTTTCTTTTCTTTCAACCCTTCAATCCCCTTCATTGCTTCCATGTTGACTATGACTTCTTCTAGTTCTTCTTTCATGGGAAATGTCCACTTTGCTCCACATTAGTGAGCCTTTCACCAGGCCCATCAATTTTCATATTTACTCTTTCAAATTATTGTTGCATGGCTCTAAGAGTAAACATGACTTCATTGAGTTGACATCTGCCACCTTCCATCTTTAAGCAAGAAACAAATTCTACAAAATAAATGTTAGGAGAAAATAGACCTCACTAATTCACACCTCATAAGTGTCTTTCATCACTCCACTCATGTTCGTTAACATAATTAGGATTTTTCCCTCAATTGTGCTCACACACTCTTGCCTATTGCCACTCTAGTCCTCTCCTTTGAGTCTAATGAGAACTAAGTCACAAATCTTGGAGTTTACATAAAGTAGCAATCAAAAATCACTCAACACTCAAGTCGCTAAAATGTAGCATGAACTAACAATTCAAATAAGTAAGGAATGAGCAAGAAACACAAAAGGAATTGAACAATAAGAAGGAGTGAAATTTTTAGCCAAATGGGGAAATTTCAATAAAAAATTATAGAAAAATTTCAAAGGATTTCAAGGAAAAACAGAGGAAAAATTCATGCAATTGTGCCACAATTTGATTTCTAAGCTTGTATTTTGATTATGCAATCCAACAAAAGCATATTCAAGTTAATCACAAAGAAAATTGACTCAAAACAACTCTCTAGGTGGGCTAAGACTTAGCTTAAAAGTTGTAGAAATTTTCCCTTTATTGGACAACACTTATCCTTCTTTTTGTAACTTTTTCCTTGCTATTTTCTTTTATTATTTCTTGTTTTTCTTTGTTTCTTTCCTTTGTTTTTGTCTTTCTATTTTTGTTTCTTCACCACCCTTTTGTTTTTCTCAACAACTTGCTATGCTGTCTAGAATTTTTTATGTTCAGCACTTTGCAAAAAACTTTTAGCAACAGAAAAACACTTAAATTGAAGAACAATTGGTACAAATCAATTTCCAAATATGTATAATCAAAATGAATATGTCTAAGGTGAAAAACACAAGAAAAAAGAAGCTAGGATAGCAGCACAAATTCTAGAGAATTATAGGCCAAAGTTTCAAGCAGTAGGGGAGAAGCATGGGACAACAGCAATTTTTGATGCAATTGTGAGAGAAAATGGTTCCAAATCACGCCAAATGATGTATAATTCAGTCCCACACTCATTGACACACAAATACAAAGCAAATGGACACTAAAAAAAATTGATAAACACTTGGAATGCAACAAAGAAAAAGAGGAAATTTTTGCAGAAATTTCAGCAAAACCTTCACTAGAACAAGCAAGGAAATGAAATTGAAATGAACCAAAATAACCAGAAAATTTTTTACCCAAACAAAGCTAACATCAGACACTTAATGTGCAACAAGATTACAAAATTTTTATTCATGAAATTGATGCAGAAAATTTCCAAAAAACGAAGCAAAAATATAGTCAGCAAACTAAAACAACAACAGAAATTTTCAACAAGCAATTGCAACACATTCGGAAAACAATTGACCAAACAATTGAGCTAAAAGATGTAGACCAAAAATTAAAGATATTCATCACAAAAATGAGAGGAAAATTGAGGCAAAAAACTTGGGAAAAAGAGGAGATATCACCTGAATTGGAAGAGCCAAAGCTTTGATACCAAATTGATGTGATCTCCCTTGGAGATGCCTATTGATCTATCTCCAATTCCGCAATTTAGCACCAAAAATTAAAAGAGAAAGAAGGATATTCACACCACACTCTAGAAAGGTAGGAGGAGAGTGATAAGTGATGATGACACCACAAAGAAGTCCTCAAGCTCTAGTAAAAATCTTAGGAAAGCACTTTGCTCAAAAAAGAACACTCTTCAATTCTTAATCATCAAATCTGAATGGTTGAGGGAAACATGCCTCCCCTCATAGCAATTAGACTCCAAAATGGGCTGGGTCCAAGTCCTAAACAAGCCCAACTAAACATCAAAGCAAATAACCAAGTACACAAGGTAACTAAGACCAAAAATAAGGCCAAAACACTAAACCAAACAAGGCTAGCCGAACCTAACCTAGAGCTAGCCAAAACTATGTGGTCTTCAAATAACCCACAAACAACACAAACTTAACTCTTAATTTAACCAAAAAAAAGTAAAATAAGAACATCAAATAGCCCAAAAATAAAGCCAAAAAAGTCTCAAAGGTGGTGCATACAAAATAATAGCCCAACTCTAAATGGCAGAACTGGACTCTAGCCTCAACATGAAAGTTGTAGACCTTTCTCTTAGCTTTCTAACCATATAAAGATTGATCCAATCTGACATCTGAAGCTCAAGTCATAGCCCAAAAACTAAAACAATTAATGTCAAAACCCCAACATTAAGCAGTTAATTCTATTAAATTCCAAATTATGACTAAATAACAAAATTATGCCAATTTATTAAATTAAACTCAATTAACATTCTAAGAGGCAGAGTATAAAAGGAAATAGAAGTAGTAATATTTGTTGCTCATTAATCCCTTGGTCCTTGGTAGATGCAAACCCTCTTGGTGAGTCTTAGTAGGTCTCCTATTTTCATATCACACACCATACTTATTATTCTTTCCAAACAGCTTTATAATTGGCCTTAGCACTATTATGGCCATGTGCTAAGCAATTCCATTTTTTGTGAATACTTACAAGAGTGAAAACCCTTTAAACTGTTGTTTGAGCTGACACCTCCTCATATTCACATAGATGGAGTTTCCTTTACATGTTCCTATCACTTTGAATATTTCATAAATAACAATTTCATTAAAAACAAAATTCACCATCTTGCATGACAGTAAGCACTATCTATATGGGGCTTAGTTCCTTTACATGTTCCTATCACTTTGAATATTTCATAAATAACAATTTCATTAAGAACAAAATTCACCATCTTGCATGACAGTAAGCACTATCTATATGGGGCTTAGTGCTAAACAGACACTAGTTTCAATAACTCATTATTACCCATTAAACTTTGAGGATATTTTTGTTACTTCAAAGTTAGGTTTTCATTATTGGTGTCGAATGGGTTCATGTAATCCCATACCACAAGTTGTCCTCCATACCCTATCTCTTGGCAAAGATTTAGTAACAGGATCTGCTAAGTTATCTATAGATTTGACATAAAACAATTGTCATGACACTACTAGAGATCAATTCTCTAACATAATCATGTCTTAGGCTAATATGTCTACACTTTCCATTGTATATTATATGCATTAGACATAATGGCCTTACGATCACAATGTAAAGAAATAGGTGGCATTGGTTATAGCTACAACTTAGTTTCTAACAAAATGTTTGTCAACCATTTTGCTTCCTTACTTGCAGTAGCCAAAGCTATAAATGCTGCCTCCATTGTAAAATGGGAGATATAGGTTTACTTCTTTGATGCCTAACTCATAGCACCACCAATCATTGTAAAAATTCACCCTATTGTGGATTTATACCCATTTACACTTAATAGGTTGCTTACCATGGGGTAAAGGCACAACATCCCATGTCTGATTGGCCTTAGGAGCCATAATTTCTTCCTTCATAGCAAAACACCACCCATCATTTGAAAGTGCCTCTAAAATTAACTTAGAAACAACAATAGAATCTAACAAGGCAATAAAAAATTTTGAAGAGACAAGTAAGGATGAATAAGGCACAAAAGTAGAGGTAAGATAAGGGTGATTATTGACACCTTTCTAGGTGGAACTACAAATACCTTCTCATTAAGAAATAGGCAAATCAAGATCATAGGGCATAGGAAGTAGATCTTGTGAGAAAGAAGCTAGTGGGGGAGATCAAGCTGATGGGATGTCTATAATAAGTGTTGCACCTAATGTCTCAACAATGTCATAAGGACAAGCTACAACTAGTACCTATACTTATGAGAATAAACATATTTAATGGAAGTAGGAATCCAAGTTTTAGTGAAAAATGCATGAAGAAAATGTTCATCAACATATTCAAATTTTGACGTTGAGGAAAGACATTTACAAGATCCAAAAAATGAAATAAATTCAAAGAAAGTAACATTAGAAGATACAAAATGGCGACCTAATTCAGAGGAATAGAATTGGTACCCTTTTTGAGTTTGAAAGTACCTAAGAAAGACACATTTCAAAGATAGGGGGTCTGACTTAGAAATTTAAGGATGATAACCCTAAAGAAAACATGTAAAACCAAAGATATGTGGAGTGAGAGGAAACAATGTTTGAGAAGAAAACAAAGGAGAATAAGGTACTTGACCATCAATAATTGAACATGGCATGCAATTAATAAAAAAATGGGATATAGAAACTACATTTGCCTAAAACACCTTAACCACTTACATTTGAAATAAGAAAGTATGAGCAACCTTCATTAAGTGATGATTTTTTTAACTACTCGATTTTGTTATAGAGTAACTGCACAAGATAATTAATGAATTATATTATGCTATGACAAATATGAGGAAAATTGAGCAAAAAGTATTCTTTAGCATCATCACTTTGCAAGTTGCATAATGGTGTCTAAAATTGGTTCTTAATTTTAGCATGAAAAGCAAAAAAAAATATATCAAATATCATTGATCAACTTTTCATAAAATAAAGCCAAGTAACTTGTGAATAATCATCAACAAAAGAAGTAAAGTAACAAAAAATAGATTTTGAAACAATTGGACAAGGACCCTAAACATTTAAATGTATTAGCTCAAAAAGAGATGCAACCTTGTTTATTGATTTGAGGAACATAAGACTAATGATACTGTTTAACAAACTAACATGACTCGTAATCTAAGGTAGAAACAAACCTCCAACTAGGACATAATTTTTTCAAAAACACTAAGCAGGGATGACCCAATTGACAATGTAACTAATGTAGAGTGAGGTTAGTAGTTGGAGCAATCAGTTGAGAACTATACCACTTCCAACAACAAAAGTAATAGACCCATTAGCAAAAGTAACATGAGAGGTAAAGGAGCTATGAAAAGAAGACATGATACCTATATTGCTATCATATAATGACTAGCACCTGAATTAATAACCTATCAAAACTAGAAAGGCATGCAATAGGATTACTTGTTTGAATCTTAGTGGCAGTGGATTGGATGTGTGACAATTACTGAAGGGCCTAGAACTAAAGGTATTAAGTATGTTAAACTTTGTAAGTCTAAGTCATTTGCACTTCTCAGTTTTGATGTTCAAAAATAAATTTTAGTCATTTTTATTTTATATATTGGAAAACAATTTTTAGTCATTATTACTTGAGATGTTATTATTACTTGTTATTGATCTCTATTTTTCTTTTTAGGTTTTTAATTCTTTTTTTTAAGATATAAAGGAGAAGAGATTGTTAGATTCTTTTTAAAGACATACTGTTATGATGCAAAAGAATCAAGACTAGTTTTACAATAGTTTTTAGAATTTATTTTTTATCTCTTGTAAATAAACTTAGTTAATCTTTGATCCAGATCTTTTTATCTAAAACAATAAGGTACAAAAATCATTTGAGAAAAAACAAGTTTTTATAAAATAGTTTTTCATATCATGAATCAAAGTCATTTCGATGCATAAAAGAACTTTTGAAAAGTTCATATATCAATCAAAGTCACACCGGTGCCTGAAGTACAAATTTTGTTTTCAAAAGTTTTGAAAAATGGTTACTATGATGTTATAATCGATGCAAAGCCTTTGTTCAACAGACTATACATCGATTACACATCGTTGTATTAGTTAAATAACAGACTATAATCAATGTCACTTCAATTTAACAACAAAAAATTAGTTATTCTATTACAAACCATTATAGTAGTTATAACCACCTAACTTCTTCTACTATAAAAATGATTTTTTCACCAGAACAATTATAATCTTCTACAATCTTTCAAGTTTTAGTTTGAAATCATTTGAAAAAGAGCTTAATATGATTTTCTCTCTGCCTCATCCTATTTTTTGAGAATTCAATCAAGTTTTCTAGATCAAGATTATCTAAGTTTATCATGATTTGTTTCAGATTTTCATCTCAAACCCTGGTACTATATTTCTTACTTTCTTTCTTATTTTCATTCTTCTGTTTTGAGATTTCTAGGGGCTTAGAAATCTTGTATAGGTTAGTAAGAACCTTTAAATCTTCTAGGTTAGTAAGATACCTATAAATTCTTGTGTGATTTTTGTAAAAACTGGCATTTCAGGATCCTATTAATCTGATAGTTTCTATTTTTTATTTGAGAGGTCTTTCGATTGAGAAAGATCAAGTGGAGTAGACTTGAATTACAATTTCAATTCAAGTTAAACCACTTTAAAAATCTCTGTCTTAATTTTCTTTTCTATATCTGTACTTTACTATTTTTGTTATTAATCTTTAATATCTACTAACTTCACATTACTAGTTATTAATCTTTTGTTTACTACGTTAAAAGAAAAGAACAAAATAAAACAAAGACGTATGCAATTCTCAAAAGAGAAAAGGGCAAAATCCAATTGCTTCTGGTTAATTAGCTTCCACACACTTAGATTTTATAATATTTTTACCCACCACTTTCTTAGGGACCTGACAAAGTATACTTTTATTTAGATATGGTTATGCCTCGATTAGGCTCCGACTCTAGTGCATGGGTACTAGTTGTAGTATATGCAAACTGAGATGGTGGCACTTTTTTTCAATTGAGGAAATTCCTCTTGATATTGCAATAATGATAGATGTAGGCATTATTAGAATCACATCCCTTCCTTTTCCTCCTCCATTACTACCACGACCCACTCGATTACTAGATCCAATCAAAGTAAATGACTCATATGGTAAAGAGTTGAAAAATATAGAATCAGAAGCGAAAGAATCTATAATAATGACTTAAAGTCAAAAATTATAAAAAATCACCTAGAAAATACCCAAAAATTACAAGGTCACAGATGCAATAAATAAAGAGGTGTTGCCATTAGAAAGATTCACCAGAAATGCTACAACACATTACCATTCTCCTCTATGTTTGTGCCTCAAGCACCATTCAAAATATAGAGTGTGTACTACATGCATTGCCTAGAATGATTCTATGATCCCCTATCTATCCTTCATTCAACCCAATTCTACCACCCATCATTTCAAGCATGCAAAACTTCTCTAAATATTGATGCTTTTAATAAAATTCAATGACCACCCACTGCTATAAAATTTGCATCCAAATGTTTGATACTTTATGTCAAACATGCAATATAAGATTACCGCCAAAATGAAACGGCCATGACTCATGGTATTGAGAAAGAGAGAAAAAAGAAGAAGGAGGAAGAGAAGATTAGGTTTTGTTGATTAGGCTAAAGTAAATAAATAAAAAAAAGATATCTTAGTTTTTTTTAGGAGGCTTTAGATACCATGTTAAGAAAGAAAGAATTATGAAGCCACACTAAATAAAGTAGCAGGAAAATCTATTTATAATGAAATTATATACATGAAGTAGAGTTACAATAGGTCTATGACTGATTGACCTATTTAGGCCCATAACTGAACTAACCTATTTGCAAACACATCTAAATAACTATCTAGTATAGAAGGAAAATATGTATGTTATCCAACTTGTATCTGAATAACCTTCTAGTATAGAAAGAAAATCTATATAAGTTAATTTCAAATTCATAATCCTTTTAAGATATCCCAGTACCTTCCAATTGGCAACCAATGATCTGAACTAACCTTACTTGTAAAATGTGAAAACTTACATATAGCATATGCAATATCAGGCCTTGTTCAATGCATAACATACAACAAGCTTCGTATGGCACTAGCATATTTCAATTGTTCAATTGGTCAACCATTATTTTCCACAAGCTTGACACTTGAATCATATGGAATGCTAGCTTCCTTTATATTAAGTTGTTGAAATTTATTGAATAGTTTTTCTATGCAATATGTTTGACTGAGTGAAAAGCCCTTATCCTACTTGGTTACTTTTATTCCTAAACTTGCATCAATTTCATATAAATCATTCATCTTTAACATAGAAGTTAGAAATCTTCTAGTGTCATTTATACTAAACATGTCATATGGTGTGCTAGCTTCCTTTATATTAAGATATTGAAACTTATTCAATAGTTTCTCTAAGTAATGTGTTTGACTAAGTGAAAAATCGTTATCATGCTTGGTAACTTTTAGCCCTAAAATTGTATCCACTTCATCCAAATCTTTCATCATAAACATAGAAGTCATATCAAACATATTAGTACTAAAAATAAGCAAATCATCAACATAGAGAAACTATTGCTCTATTTTCTTTTGTGAACTTTGAGTAAATGAATTTATCATTTGTATCCTATCTAAGTTCAAAAATAAAATTACAAAATCAAAATTTTTATGCTATTATTTAGGCCACACAAAGACTTTAAAAGTTCACACACTTTGTTTTCATTCTAGAAAAGCACAAACCCTAAAGGTTGTTTCATGTAATCTTCTTTTTTTTCAAATTACCAAAAAAAGGCAGTTTAAACATCTATTTAATGTACATGTAATTTATAAATAGAAGCCAAAGCAAAAGGTACTCTAATAGATGCTATTTTGGTAAATGGAGTAGAAGTATCCAAATAATTGAAGCCTTCCTTGTTATGTAAAACCTTTTGCAACTAATCTTACTTTAACGTCTTGCATAAAACCATTTGCATTATACTTTCTCCTAAAAACCTATTTATAGTCTATAGGTTTTGACCCTAGTGATAAGTCAACTGGATCCAAGTTTTATTAAACATTATAGAATCAATTTCATCATTTATAGCTTCTTTCTAGAATGATGCATCTCTAGATGTCATTACTTTTTTATACACCTTAGGATCATCTTCAATGTTTAATAAGGTAGTTGTCTTGTTAACTATATCATTTCTGTTCCCTTCGACAAGAAACATTATAGAATATGTAGCTATAAATTTAGGATCCAAGTATTTTTCTTTTCAAGCCCTTGACTTCTCTTTGGTTCCAATGCTTCATCTACTTCTTTTCTCTTATTAGAATAAGATACCATAGATTTATTTTGATCCTTGTTACTTTTTGGTTCATGCATAATTGAATTTGAAATAAATTTGTTCTAAAAAACTCTATATATATTGATTCTACAATAACATTAGATTCTAAGCCTAAAATTCTATATGCTTCAGAATTTTGTGGATAACCAATCGAAACACATTTTATTCCTTTAGGCCCAACTTTGTTTTTGATTATCTGAAATTCTATAAAAAGCTATACACCCACACACTTTGAAATGTTTCAAATTAGATTTTATTCCTTTTCAGGCTTGATATGGTGATTATGAGTCTTCTTTGAATGAACTCTATCATGACTAAGATAGGCAGTAAGTAAGGCTTCACCCCACAAATTGAATGGGAACCTTGCATTTAAAATTATGGCATTCATCTTATCAACTAAGATCATATTCTCTCTTTCTACCAACCCAATCTATTGGGGTGTAAATAAAGTAGATTTTTGGTGAATTATCTCATGTTCTTCACAAAAATAATCAAAGTTTGTTAAGAAATATTCACCACCTCTATCACTATAAAGAATTTTAATCTTCCTTTCTATTTGATTTTTAATAATAGATTTAAATTCCTTGAATTTTTTAAAAGCCTCATCTTTTGTCTTTAGTAAATATGTAAATGTGTAACATGAGTGATAAACTATAATAGAAATGAATTATTGTTTCTACTTATAGTTAGTTTACCATTTAATTTACAAATATTAGAATGTATTAATTCTAAAATTTGTATTTCATATTCTACTTTGGAAAAAGCTTTTCTTGTTATTTTTGCTTGAACACATACTTCACATTTATCATGATTATCATTTTCATATGAAATATAATCTTTAAAAGACATAAATTTTAGCATTGTGCAATCCAAATGTCCTAGTCTAACAAGCCACAAAGAAGAAAAGTCAACAATATAAGCAGAATTAACATTAATTTCATTAATATTGATTTTGAACATGCCATCAAGAGAATAACCCTTTCCCACAAATACACTATTCTTAGATACAATTACACTATTTGACTCTAAAACAATCTTAAATCCTTAGTTGTACAATAAACTTGGAAAAGCTAAATTTTTTTCTAATTTTAGAAACATGGAACACATTCATGATAGTAAGCTTTTTCCCAGAAGTAATAAGAGCAATAGTTCTTTTTCCCATGACTTTGGTAGAGTCACAATTTCCAACAATTCATCCTCTAGTTCATCCTATTCTATGAAGGAAGTAAAAAGTGACTTGTTGCAAACATGCACAATTGCGCCTAAATCAAGGAACCATTCCATCTTTTAATTGTAGTAGCCAAGTTTAGTTTTCTGATCATTCCAACATGCATATTAAAAACAAAAGCCATGAGTTCCTTGTCTTAACCATCCACCAAATTGGCTTGTTTTTATTTTCCAAAAGAATCACCTTTCTTAATTTCAACAAGTTTGTGCCTGCATTCTTTAATGTGGTGTCCTTTCTGTCCCCAATGAAAACATGACCTACTCTTCTTATTTTTCTTAAATCCACCACTTTTTTGGACTTTAGGATTGTTCCAAGTCTCCTCAAAATCCTTTCCAACATAATTTACATGCACTTCTTCATAAATGAGTAAAATGTCAATAAATATGTTGATTATTACCTCTTGATTGGTTATTAATTTGTGATTTTGATGTACTTTTTGCTTTAGTTTAGTTAGTTTGTTATTGGTACTACTGTAGTCTGCATTTGTCTTTTTTAGGTTAGCAAAAGAGGTTTTAAAAGAAGAATGAAAGCTAAATTTTGGAGCACATTTTGATCAAGAAGCTAAGCAAGAAAATATGAAGAGTTCAAGTCAATTGTGCAAAGAAGTTGAAACAAATCATGAAGCTAGCACTGAACACAGCCTGGCTGTGTCCTGAAGCATAGTCATGTTTGGTGCAATAGCCAGCTGTCTTCTAGAAGCCATGCAGCCCAAAATATAGGCAGCCCATGTCTTTGAACACAGTCGTGTTCCAAGCTCGAAAACTACTATATAAGGACGTGTTCCAAGTAGCCTAAAGACATAATTAGCATTCATTAGTTTCTCTTAATTAAGATTACTAGAGCTTGAGTTTTCTTGCTTTCTTAGGAGTCTTCTGAGTTCAATTTAGGATTCTTTCTTTTCTTTATGTTCTTCCAAGAATTCTAGTTTTCTTTCATTATAATTTCTTCTTTCAATTCATCTTTTCTTCTTTCTTTATTTCTTTATTTGTTTTGAACAT
>JANHAO010003377.1:0-26385 GCA_026873985.1 Saraca asoca
GAGATCTAGCCGGAGAAGATGCATCCAGGCTTGTGACTTCGGAATCGGTCTTTGCGTGCATTATGATAAGATTATTCACAAAGTCGGGCACCAAATGCAAGCAGCAGCAGTAGTTGCAGAGGTAGACTTGGGGATGAGCCCAGAGTCCGCAATCAAGGGAATAGAAAATTTAATTAGTGGGTAAGAGTGAGAGCTGGTGGAATAGGAATATATAGTCAGAAACACACATTTATACTTTACTAAAATGTCAAGGAAGGAAAATAATAAAATTGAAGCAGACGACAGCGGGATTGATGGGCAGTGCAAAATGTAAATGGGAAAGGGAGGAATATGTTAAGAGTTGGAAAATTTTGTTATACAATTCATATATATTAATTTTGAAAATATTAAAAAGTACAACCATTTCTTTGTATATTACAGTTGGCAACCAACGCGGACAATCTGCAGTTAATGTTATTCAATTTGAATAAAATAAAATAACTTAGAGGCACATGTGCAAGGTGCCACACTTAAATATTTCTATGTTTAACGAATGTTCATTATTTGGGCTAAGATTTTAATCGGTGGAAATGCGTCGGTGCCAGAAGAGAAGAAGAAGGATAACTGAAATTGATAAGACTGTTGAGCAAAATTAACATTAAAAAATTCAAAATTTGCTATTTTATTTTTACTCACATTATCTTACAGAAAGCTTTGTCAAAGTCACCAGAAAAGCAAGTAGTTGACATGTCCTAGTATAATCACCCTTTCCGGCACGCAAGAGGAACATTTTTTTCTTCTCTACCAGCGACTTTTGTTTTATTAGCATCATTTACACTTATTTCTGTTAACATTCAATTTAAGTATATTAATATTTTTTTTATTTTTATTTTGTAAAAAATAATAAAAATATTTGTATATTCTTTTTTTAAAGAATATAAATATAATCAAATTAAAAAATAACTATAATCTATTATTTTTATTATTAGTATTAAAAACAGATTTAATATAATTATATTTATATTTTTTATCTTTAAAAATATATACTTATTTTATTTATATATATTCATTTTTTTATTTTAAATATATATTTATCTCTTTTATTAAAATAAATCAAAGAAGATGAATCTATAATTTTATACATAAAATGGTATACTTCCACAACCCTGAGTGTAATTGGTGTGCTAATTAACAAGTGCTTGGCTCCTTTCCGTACCTAATAACTGATACGACCATGGTAATCAAGCTTCTGGCATGTTCGGTATGGCCTCGACAAGCCGCATGCCAACCATGTGGTAGGAGGAATTATTATTACTTGGGACCAATTTCAATTGCTTTAACATGTTTTATTTTTCTTTTCTAAATAGATTAATTACCCATGGAACAAGGGTTAGTGGGTTTGACGAAGTCAGAGAAAAGCCCAATTTGTTTTTGGTTTTGCTGGGCCCTTTAATATCTTGGACACTTGGGAGTTTTCTTTCATTGTGTGCTGGGCTTAAAGGAAGTGAATCGTAAATTAGTGAACCAAAGAAATCACGAGAGTTATTGCGCCGCTCCGTCCGATGGCTCGGTTAGGCTCATGTCTGATCATTGTCATAAACGGCACAAAAATGAAACTTCCAAGAGCAAGATAAAGGCACTCCCATTCCAAAGATTAGCTGCTCATTTGACATATTAAGAAAGTAAAACTTTTTAAAAAATAAGTTTTTATACGACGTTTAATTCAACTATATACCTCTTAGAAAATATTATAAAAAATGACTAAATTGTATTACATAAAAGTTATACTCTTTTTTCAAAACATTGTATAAAAATTTAAAAGTATACTATTATCACTATTAAATTTCACAAGAATAATTTTGTATGTACTTCATTAAAAGCATAAGATATTAAATATATTTGGGGGATTAGATAAGTAACTTAGCTAAAATTAAGAAGTTAGTAATATTTCTTTCTTTAAAAAAAATGATTTAAACATTTGTATTAATAGATCAATAAGAAGCTAGTATTAATAATCAAGTAATTGTGAAATGAGGTCGTCATAAATTATATTATATATACGCACAAAATCATACATTCCGTGTTAGGAGGACACTCACACCAAAGTAGAAAAAGCAACTTGTCCAATGGAATATATATCAAAATGATATCACTGGCTGATACCTGGAGAGCACAGGCATCAGTTTGGCATCACTAAAATTTGTCATATATATTATTCTTAAACAACTGCGTTTATGATGAGAACTAGCCATATTTATTCAACTCTTTCATTCAGCAAGCTACAATCCAAATTTCATACTTGGCCCAATTAAGGAGAAGTGGTGATCAATTGGTAACTAATTTGGCACCTCTGCTATGCACGAATAATAAACTATTAAGGGTGCGTTTGGGAGAGTTTATGTACAACTTATATATAAGCCTATCTTATTACATAAGCACTTTAAATAAAAAATTTAAGTATTTGTTTAAGTTTATGAAAATAGCTTATGACCTTTGTATAAGCCCATTTGAACTTATTTCAATAAGTTTCATAGAGAAGCTTATCAAAAAAAGTTTATTGAAACTTATAGATATAAATACTTAATTAAGTTGTTTTCCCAAACGGGTCCTAAATTATTGATATTAATAAAATTAAAAATCTTATTTTATATGTTTTATAATATTTTTAAATAAAATGTTCACATGATATTGAAAACCATAGAAAAATATCAATGATCTTTTTTATACTAATCTTTCAATCTTTCAAATTACACATCTTAAAATATTAAATACATTTTTTTCACAGAGAACAAATTGATTGATGTATTTCAGAAAGTGATGAAAAAATTACAAAATATCTTCACAAGTGGTCTCCGATTCATATATATTGCTAATTTTAATATTAGGCATAACTTCCAAAAGCATAGAAAAATTTGTAGTACGTTCGTAATATTGAAAATCTTCGGATTATTATTTATTACATTTTTACAAATTAGAATATTAATTTAATAATTTTAACATTCACTTCATTGTAATATTAATATATTTGATTTTTTAAAATACAATAAATAGTATTACTGAAATCTAAATGTTACAATAGTTAAAATTTTTTTCAAAAACACATATTATATCAAAAATAAAAAACAATTAAAAAATCATAAATGTTATACATGTTTGATTTAATATGTGTTTGGCACTTCAAAAAGTTAATTCTTAATTTCTTGATTAGAGGTGTTTAGTGTAATAATTTTTTGATTAAAAAAAGTTCTCTTTTATTATAATAAAATTTTTAATTATTTTTTTCTAATTTATCCCCTTTTTTAGTTAATTGATCATTTATGTCCTGATTAATTAAAAAAACTCAGTTTTTAATAATTATTTTTTTTCAATATTATACTACTTTTAATGCTTTATTTTTTCAAAAAGCCAAAGAAGAATAAAAAAAATCAACATATCTTTATATATTTAACCTATGTCCATTAATTCAAAGTAAATAAATAAGAATAAGTAACTAGCTAAATAAATAAATATATAATATCATAAATTATTATTAATTAAATTATAGATAATTTTATTTTTATTTTGAATGTATTTATTAGAGCAATATATTTTGTTCTTAAAATAAATATAAATTAATTTACTCCATATACTATATATTAATATTAATATCTTTTTATGTCATTTTTTATTTATAAGCTAATTCAACAGTCAATTTTATTAAATATTTCTAATACAATCAATTAGTTTATTAACTTTTAGTTAACAGTTAATAAAGTAGCTAACAGCTAACTTATCAATTATAAGCTACTTGCACAAAATAGATTTTTAACCTTAAAATGGTATAAAGTCAATTATAGAGCTCTTAATTAACTATGTTGTCTTTTTTAACATGTTTGATTAATCTTTTAAAAATGTTTTAGAATCAATTATTGTTTAAAATCACGCTCGAATCAAAATCTATATATGCGGTGTAACTTTCACTTTTATTTAGTAAAATATTCTCTAAAATTAATTATTATTTTTTTATAAAAATCAAACTCAAATAAGTTTAGTAACGTAAAATCAATTCATTTGCAATCATTAATTTATAATTCATGACGTTCAAAATCAATTTTGAATCTTGTGAGACGATAAATCACAATGTAAATAATGCTAAACATTTAATTTGAATATAGGAAAAATTTCTAATTTGTTCAGGAATAAGAGTCAACGATACATTTATCATGTAGCAAAAATTAATCAGGTCTGATATTGATCAGAGATTACCAATATTCTAACTAATACTTTGCTCTTGTGAACCATTGCACGGAGCTGGCGAGAAGTTTTCAGGACCAAGACGTTACACACATGTGGAGAGAGATCAGTCGAGTTGCGGAACACTTGGCCAAGATAGCTACTGAAGGTGTAGTTAGGGAAGACGGGACATCCATGTTTGATGTTGTTATTTGGTATGCTCCTTCTGTTAAACTTGTAAGTTTTCCATTTTTGGAATGAGTTACTAACCTGCTAGACTTACATACATAAAAATTTACAAGCTGAATTAGATAGTAATTAAGAAAAAAGACAAAATCTTCTGAGAAATATTGGTTGTATAAAAATGCTTTGATCTTTTGATGCTATGGGAATCAGATTCCCTTGCTAGAAGTCTGTAATTTGGTGTTGGCTAGTCCAACTAACCTCTATGTTGTTTGCTAATATATCCCAATTCTACCAATTAAAAGAAAAAACATATCTTTAAGATAGCTCATAGAGTTTTTGTAATGATACCATCCTAAATGAAAATTTTGTTTTATTAAAAGAAGGAGAAAATGCAAATTATTCTTTTTCTATGTAACTATTAGTATAAAGATATCTTAGAAATAATCGACTGTAATAATATGAATATTACATATTTTAGCATATTTAATAAAATGTGAAATTTTAACCTTTTTATTAATTGAATAAAGTCCTTAGAATATAATTGTCTACAATAAATTATGATGAAAAATTGTAATTATTAGATAATTTATATATATATTTATAATTATAATTTCTAAATATCTATAAATGTGGAATAATTGATAAAACAGAATATCAATTATTGATGAGTAAACTAACAAATGTTATGTCACATTCTTATAGAAGAATATAATGATCTCATACACTGTTTGATATGAAAATATCTAGACAAAAATATAGGTATATATTATAAAACATATAACTATATTGACCTACTATGAAAAATCATGTAGATTTTTACCATGCGTCAATGAAGTTCTCATGTGAGAGTGATGTAACTGATCTTTAGATTTGAGATCAACACAATATTTTTACCATTAATTCAAAGATTGAATGTTTATAGGGTTGATACTTGAATCATACCTTAAATCCAATTGGAATATCAAGAGATAAAGGAATTGAATTACACACAAACACCTTGTCACAAAGTATTTTAATTTCCACAAACTTATTCCTAACATTTAGGTTGTCATGATGCTTTGCTAGAAACCAATCTTAACTTATGAATTTGTTTGAAAATTTTGGAGAAATTGTGTTTGAAATAAAAAGGAGTTTTAATTCAATTGAGCAAGCTTATAGACAAATTCATTGCCAACATATATGGAAATCTAATGGATCACACACAATAGAATCTCTTTAATTCATAGTCAAAGGAAAAGTTAGAATACAAAATATTATGAATTCAAGAGTTAAATTGGGTGAACATCTTGAAAATTTAAAATGATTAATTAAAAATTCTAATATGATTAGAAGTGTTAATTAATCAAAGATTTAATATTCTAATGGAGATTACAATTATTAAATAGTATTACATTTCCATTATTGATATTTAAATATTGTAAAACATTTATATTGATATTGGAGGAGATCATGAGTAAAGAAAAGGTTTCTTACTTAGAAATTATTTTAAATTATTTAAAACAAGTAGAGAATAATTACATAAAAGAGTTTATAAATTTAGACCAATAAAAAAGTGTTTGAACTTGTTAGACGTAAAAGAGTTGGACATAAAAGAGGAAACATAATGTTAAGGAGTGTGGACTTCTTGGGCGAAAAGGAGCTGCACTAGCCATGCAGTCCATCCATTGAGTGAGTGGACGGCACAAGCAAGGGGCAACCCTAGTGTGTGCGCCACTTATGTTTAATTCTCACTCTTGCTTATACTTTAAACTCTTCTATTTAAATAGGAGATAAGCCAAACTAAACAGAGATACATCAATTCAGCCCTAACATATGTATTATGTGCCAACTCTCTTTGTATGATCTCACTTTTCATCTCCTATTTATATTCAAACATCAACTTGGTCCTAATGAATTTGTGATTCTTTGGAAAGTTAGCACATTTTAAGTTAAGTGATTCATTTTTATATTCTACTTGTTACATGAACTTGTTAGAAGCTTTAGATAATATTAGTGTGTATGGATCACCGTCGGTGTTAAAGATCAAGTCTAAAGGAATTGTCCAAGGATAATCTTAGAAATTTGATTGTGGGGCTAGTGTTGAGTTCGTAGAATTGGTTGAAAATCAAATTGAGATTCAATTGAGGATTCTGAAAGCAACTTTTGGGAAGGTATAATTCAAATTGTTGATTTAAATTTTACCTTACTTATGAATTAATTTATAAACAACATGATCAGGATCAAAAAAATTTTAAAATTTTCACTGTGCATATATACTTGATGCATATAATCGACATATGTAATATGCCTTGATCTAATTTTTCGATACTAATATGTGTATCATATTAGATATGATACGAAGATACTTCAAATTTTCAAAAATTGAGGATGAGGATACAATAGAATTATTATAAATGAAATGTTATAAATATTATATATATAAACATTCAATATAATTGATCAACAACTTGCTTCAAATATTGAAAAATGTTAATTAAATATGTTTTCTTAGATTTATTATAATAACTAGTTAAAATCTCCATTTAATTTCAAACATAAAAAGTAAGTTCATAATTCAATAACAAAATATATATACAAAAAATATATTATTAAATATTTGATACTGACACATATCAGATATGGTGTGCGATAAAAAATAAAGTATCGATGCTTTGTAACTCTCTTCAACTTTGAAATAATTGCATTTAACATATATAACTATAAATTTTTGCAATCAACTTTTTTTAACTTTGGGATAATAGCATTTAACATTGAATATTTATCTTATGAGTGATTTAAGAGAACAAATGTGCTCGATTTGACACAAAATGTAGAGACATGGTGGCTTAAATTTGGGAGTGATTTGACTTGTATACACTTTTTTTTTAATTTTTCCATGTTCGGGGAGTATTTTAGTCATTTTGACATAATTTGCTTGTTTAGTATGAATAAGAAAGCCAATATCTGTGATTCTTGTATTTTTATCTTTATATCCATATAATATAACATTTAGATTCCATTCGGAGTTATGGAAAAAGACTTTATGTAATGTAATTTATCACTTATCCAAAATTGAATTGATTAATTATAAAAACTAATAGTTATGGATGTTAAATACAACTATTCTAAAATTGAAAGAGGTAATTTACACTATTCTCTTAAAAGAATAAGAATGAAATCATCATAAATAATGAAAAAACGAGCTTACTTGATAAAAAGACCTTGCTAATATATCCATATAACAATATCGTATATAATATATCCATATAACAATATCGTATACCATAATATAGTAAGCACAATATATAGTCGTCAATATTAGAAAATCAATATGAAACAATTACAGTAATAAGTCGTTAACAATATCAAACCTAAAATTACAATGCACATAGGTTGCACTTTCTTTTAAAAAAATAGTAGTTTGTCATATTGAATATGTCATAAGTCAAAAATAGAAAAAAAATATAGAGTAGCTTGTTATATGTTACACAACATAAATAAAAAATAGGAAGAGATATATAGATGAAATAAAAAAAATGCTAAGTAGTAAAAACATTAAAAAAAATTGAAAACTTTAATGGACATAATTTGGGCACATAGTTATACCTCTAGCAATGTGAAAATTTCTTAATTAAATAAAAGAGAGGTTTTTGTTATTGAAAATTAGAGATAAAAAAACATAAAAAATAAAAGTAAGAATTAAGAATAGAAAAAAATTGACAATACACAATTTAAGAATAAAAAAAATATACGGTTAATTGTAAAATCAAGTTTAGCGAATAATGAAATTTCAAAACCTAGCAAATAATCATGCAGGAAGAAAAATAAACGATATAATGGAACCACTAAAATTTACTATGCATACTTGGTACTCTTAAATTCGTGACAAATGTAGAAAAATATTGGGAGACAATTTCAGGACATGAAAATTTCATTTGTAACGAATTCTTTATATTAACTTTTCCAATTAGAAAGAGCAAACGAAGATAAAAGAATAGTTTAAATTTAGTGTATATTTCACACATAAAAAAAATTAATTTTTAATTTATTGACTTGGTCAAACAATTCTTTTTCATATTTTATAAATATTTAATGCACTAACATTTTGTGAAAAAAGAATTCTTTTTAGAAGTTACTTCAAGCAACATGTAGTTTATTACAATAAATCTTTTAATTTTTTTTAATTTATTCCTCTTCTTTTAGTTAATTGATAACTCATATTCTAATTAATTAAAACTTTATTTTCAATGCGCTTTTTTTAATATCATATTATTTTCAATGCTTTTTGTTTCACAAAACTAAAGAGGACAAAAAAACCTCAAATATCATTGCATATTTGATCTATGTCTAATTAATTCAACATAAATAAAAAAATTAAGTAAATAAATAAATATATAATATTATAAAATAATTTTAAATATATTGATTGTATCAATATACTTTAGTGTGTGTTTGGCACACTAAAAAAGCTAGCTTTTAGTTTCTTGACCTGGTCAAATAACTCTTTTTTTCCTATTTTAAAGATATTTGATATACTAGCTTTTTGGAAAAAAAAAACTCTCTTTTAAGAAGTAACTCCAAGTAACGTATAGCTTATTAAAATAAAACTTTCAATTATTTTTTTTTCAAATTTATCCATTTTATTTTAATTAATTATCAACCCACTCCCAATTAATTAATATAAATATTAAATAATTTGAAAAGGTAATCCCTGAAAAAAAAAACTCAAGCCCTTTTTATGCATCAATATTTTTTTATAATATTATAATATTTTCAATGTTTGTTCTTTTTTCACAAAGTTAAAAAGGGATAAAAAAAACTCATATATTATTAAATATTTGACTTACATCTATTAATTTAATATAAATAAAAAATAAGTAAGTAAATAAATAAATAATAAATATGTGATATAACTAAATATAATTAATTAAATTTTAGGTAATTATATTCTTATTTTGAATATATTGATTATATCAATTTGGCCTCAATTTTAAAATAAAAGTAACATATTTCATATATCTAATGATATCAATATATCTTTTTATGTCATTTTATATTTATGAGTTAATTAAATAATTAATTTTACTAAATATTTTTAATATAATTAATTAACTTATCAGCTTTCAGCTAGCAGCTAGCAAAACAGTTAATAGCTAGCTTATCAACTATTTGCTACATTTTTAACTACTTGCATCAAACAAACTCTTAGTCTCAAAATAAATAAAAATTAATTTACTCTATATATTATCTAATAATATTAACATATTTTTTTATATAATTTTATATTTATAAATTAATTTAATAACTAGTTTTATTAAATACTCCTAATACAATTAGTTAATTTAATTATCAATTTTCAACTAATTATTAGTCAACAGTTAATAAAATAATTAACAACTAATTCAGTTATCATTATTTCTGCCATACAATATTTACGTCATACAAACTTAGAGTGTGCTTGGTATCAGTTATAATTTTTTTATTCATGGGAAAATGAGGTGGGAATAAAAGTTTTACATGTTTGGTGCAAGAGATAAAAAATCATTTCCAGGCATAAAATATGCCCAGGAATAAAATTTGTGAAGGAAAATTAAAAATTTTATTCCCACCTGTAAGGGTGGGAAAGAAATATTTCCAGACATAAAAGATTCTTAAGAATAAAACATTTTATGAACCAAACATATCCTTACTGAAAAGGTTCTCGGGACTAACACCAAAGAAAGTGCTTACAGCTCAAAAGGAAGCAATGGAATATCAACTCAATATCACAGAAATTGATTTCACTAATTGATACTTGGATAGCGCATGCAAGAATAAAGTTCTAGCCTCTATACAACTTTTGGCATCACTAGAATTTGTGATATATATTATTCTTAAACAACTCCATTTATGATTAGAAGAAGCCACATTTATAGAACTCTTTCATTCAGCAAGCTGCAATCCAAAATTAAGGAGAGGCGGTGATTATTATAACTTAATTCATACAGGATAATTACCTTGGCTCAGTGAAGATATTGGTTGAGTTGAGACTATAGAGAACAATAGGGCTGTGGACCATGTGTTTCTGGTCCACCCAAGTGAGATGCCCAAAAGCCACTTTCTCCTTCATCATTCTTGGGCCTTCTATTCTCAGCTTATAGCTCTGCTTCTCCTTCTTTTCCTTGAACAACAACTTGTCCGGAATCACGCTGACCTCAAACCCTTTAATGGGCGTAATGACTGACTTATACAATGACTCACCCTCCCCAACATATGTCACTGTCCTGTGAAATTCTTTTACCACCGTTCTCGACTTTGGAGAAGAAAAAGAATCACTGGCATTGTAAAATGCAATAAAAGACGGATAGTTAAGGTCCAAGGACTTGTTCCAACAATTGTTTTTGACTGATCTTGTAATAATTGAGATATTTTTCTCAGAGAAGTTCAATGCACAAAGAAGACTTACATAATCTTCTATTCCTGCATCGTAAACCAGTCCAGGATCAAGGGCTTTGTTGGGGTTGACATGACCGGCTCCAATGGCTAGAGGAGATGCCACTTTGTAATTATGCCCAATATCTTCGATGAATCCCAGAGTGTTGTCGACTTGATCCGACGTTGTCATTATGGCCGATCGAATGGCTGCTGGGCTCCAATCAGGATGCGCTCCCTTCAAAAGTGCTGCCACTCCGGCAACGTGCGGGCAGGACATGGATGTCCCACTCAACAAATTGAAGCTGCTGAAGAGATTCTGTGTCTCCAACTCCGTCGCCGGAACTTTTTGAGGCCATGCAGCTAATATTAACGTCCCGGGAGCCAAAACATCAGGCTTTAACACAAATGGACAAGTCGGTGACGGCCCTCTAGAACTGTAACTATCCACACTCGGTGCTGGTCTGCTACCCAAAATTGTCATTTTGAAAGCCATCCTTGCTTTTGGTGCAGAATTTTTCTTGACGTAATTCTTCACAACTTCTCCGTCCTTGGGATTCAAGAAGATGGAGGGGAACTTTTTCTGCAAGAAGAAAGTTACCTCAGTACTACTACTATTTGATATAAACACACCAGCTATAACATTTGCTACGTCGAGGTTATCTACTTGGTCGCTGAGGGTTTTGTCCTTGTCTTCGCACACCACAATCTTGTTCCTAACTTTGATGAGATCCTTCGTATTGTCACACCGGCTCATGTAAACAATTGGAATATTCTGACTTACAGAGAAGTTTCCTGGATAGATAGACAAGCCAGTGACTGAAACTTCATTACCAAGCTTTAATGTTCCCCGAAATTCGCGGTCCATTGTACCGGCAGCCACAGTTATAACCCACGGCGTTCCGTTATGCAAAGTTTCAAGATGGGGACCACTGTTCCCTGCTGATGTAGACACAAAAATGCCTTTCTCAATAGCTGCAAATGTGGCTATAGCTATAGGGTCTTCGTACAAAGCCGCCCCATCTATTCCCAACGATAATGAAATAACATCAACCCCATCCGAAATTGCGCTGTCTATAGCAGCTATTATGTCGGATGTGTACATCCCTTGCTCCCAAAAGGCCTTGTACATAGCCACCCTTGCCTTCGGAGCTACGCCAGAAGCTTTTCCAGTGGCATAGCCAAAGTAAGATGCGCCGTTGACATAACTCCCAGTTGCGGTGGTTGAAGTGTGAGTCCCATGACCATCAGTGTCACGGGTTGAGTTCATGATAATGGTGATGTTAGGATTCTTGGCCACAAGTCCTTTGTTAAAGAACTTAGCACCAATGAGTTTTTTGTTGCACAAGGATGAATTGAATTGGGTCCCGCTTTCACATTTCCCTTTCCATCGTGAAGGGATTTCGGATATGCCATCATCTTTGAAACTCTCACTTTCTGGCCAAATCCCACTGTCCACCAAACCAATGATGACATCTTTGCCATAGTCTGCAGCCGGCCACGCGCCAAAGTCGGCATTAAGGCCAAGGAAATGGGGCGAATGCGTAGTGTCGGGTTTCACCGGCAAATCTCGGATTGCAGAGACAAAGCCAGGAGTGGTTTTCAGGGCTTCAAGCTCGTTAGGGGATAAAGTTGCGCTGAAACCATTTATGACATGGTTATAGCTATAGATAAGCTTAGAAGGTAAAGAGCTTAAAGTTGGGGTAACTTGAAGATTGAGGGTGGCCATGTACCAGCTGTGTTGACTGGAGAAAGCTTTGGGCATGGCTGATGAGTCCATGTGGATTATAAAATTGTCAGACTGTGCCAACGTTGAAACTGCTAGGTGAGGGATCGTAATGAAGAAGAAACAAGAAATAAGACGCTTAAGTCTAGGTGTAGCCATGGGCAACATATTTTAGAAGCCAATGGTTTAAGTATGCAGTATTTGTGAAGTTGGGGTATTTATATACAGGGATCTTACTAGGAGTCCATATGATTAATGGGTTCCTTTCACTTTATGGATGAGTTCTGCTAATGTAATGACCTGTGCAGCAAAATACCAGAAAAAGAATATCCAAGGGAAGAAAGAAAAGCTAATTCATTTCATTCACTACTATCACCATTACCTTCCTCCCCCTTATATGCTACTGAGGGAATAATTCACAACGTTCAGGCAATCCTTCAAATCCGGAAAGGAAAATAACAGACTCCAAATAAAAGATTCCAATAACAAAACTATAACTAATTTCCACCTCCTTGCTGATACTGCCTCAAGGCACCTCATAGTCCCTCATCTACTTGGGCCTAATTGTATTATGTTTGGGCCTGGTTTGAGTGATCTGAGGTAACTCTGGATGGCCCTCTAAGACTTCAGCCTGCATGCCTTCACTGTCATCCTCCCCGTGCATAACAGCTAACCTTTTTGTTCCTTCTCTTCTTTTTCAACAGTTTCATTTGCAACACTTTACTGTGTTACCTCTGTTCTGTAATCACTAACTTCTAGCAGTGTATATAAAATGATATATATATAAAATGATTTTAAAATTGTGCAATTTTGTGAATCATAGAAGAGAGATTAAGGTTTCTAGCTAAGTTATTAAAGGCAAGATTCAATCCTACCCCACTGGCATTGTATCGGAGCCCCATACTTGTGCCCACAACCGCACAATACACGTTGACTTACCTGAGAAGAATAACAAGCTACAAAAGCTGTCCCAGATTCAGACATCAAGCTAGAGCATCGATGGAAAAGCCCTCATTAACCTCAGTCTCAATTTATCTCTCCAACGAAATTATTTGGGAGGGATTTAGTCAAGTTTCATTGAATTGAAGAGCCCTGTCTAATCATGTTCTGGTATACTGTTTACCAGATTTCGTAATACCCGATTTCATAAATGAATTGACTTGCAAGTTGCAACGTAACACATGCACGGTTACTAAACGATTAAACACAGTTTTGCTATATTTATCAGTCGATTTGTGTGGTTAGTTTGAAATATGAGAGTTGCCTGGTTGATTGTGTCAGTGGAAATGACGATAAGGTGGGCGTAAAGGATGGAAGCTATCACTTTCTAATGAATATAGGCACATTCTGGGAAAAGTGAACACGGATAGATGATGAGATCACCGCTAGTGCTATTGCCTTTCATGTTGATTGGAATTGAAAGCTTAGATCAAAGTATAGCTATGCCCACGGATTCCATTCTTCAACTCAACGGAAGGGACCTTGTTTTGTGGCCACAGAGCATGAGTGTCATCTTCTCGCTTTACATCAAATTACTATTTTTTTTCTTTTTATAGAGTAATACTCTTATCAATATGATTAATAGCTATATTTTACATAACTTAAGTTAAATTGATCCAAATCTATATTAGAATAAATAAAGTTAGTTTAACTTAATTGTGTCGTGTATGTATTATCAACATGATAATACATGGTAATTGTAAGAGTAGTGTTTTATATATATATATAAATTTTCATGTTAACCTCTCATTTGGTATACAAAAAAAACTATAATTTAATTCATTTTTATTTAGTTTCATGAATAATTTTACACATAAAATCAATTCCAAATGAATTGAATTCTCATTTTCTTGTTATTCCAAACAAGGTAAGAGATGTCAGTTATCACTTTTAAGGTAGCTTAGTGAATGATCATTTTAGAGCAGGTATAAAGCCTTAGCTTACCATTGTAGTGGAGTGAGGACCACAAAAGTGAATTAGGGCTACCGGGCTTAGGCCCTTTTCCAAATCCAGCAGTAATGTTGATGCCGGAAAACAAGTGTCCAGATGGGCCTTTGAGGAAGAGGGCGTCTAATTCCCTCTTTGACCCACCTGGTAAAAGTCCAAAAATCATACAGAGAAGGCTCTGCATTTTGATCAGCAAAGTTAAAAAAGCAAGCATGTCTTAAAGACTAGGTGCTTATTTTCATTGCAATTTACAAGGCATTAATAACAAAATGATCATAACTAACGGAAATTAAATTTACATTAAATTAAAATGAACATTTCTTCTACAAGATTTAGCAACACATAGCAAAAACTACATACAGTGCTTCGGACATTCAGTCAAAAGCCAATGGCACACGAGCATTGCTACAGGGCAGGATCTACATATAAAACCAAACTAGCAAATACAAAATGAATATACATGTAAACAAAATGATGTTTGCACCAGCTCTAGGTGGAAATACAAAGAAGCGTCAGTTCATCTTTAAACACAAGTTCTAGTCAAGGCTGCGGATCTTCAGGTTCCTGCTTTCTCCACAAAGACCTACTGATTAGGACACTGCTTTCATAGCCACTACTGTCACCTGATTCAATTATTCGCTTTTCCGCCAACCCGTCTTTCGTATTTACCCGTTGGGAGCGTCCATGTCCATGTTCTCTTCCAGCTCTACGCTCCTAAAACACATAACAATCAAAGTGAAGTCTCTGCAGATATAGCTCATTGCTCAAATATCTGAATGTGCTAAAGTTTTGGGTGTCCAAGAATAGCAATTTCCATATACAATCCAATTCCCCCAAGTCAACGTTAAACATCAAGCCAGAAACTAAATTGAAATACCGACTCTTAACTCCAATTGTTTGTTTCTATACATTGTTCAAAATTTTCGTAACAATAATCAATGCAAACTCACATCTCGGAAAGGGAACTCATCAGCTTCAAGCATATGTATTACATGTCCCATTTTAGGTCTTTTCTGGGTATTTGGATCCACACACCGCAAAGCTACTAATAGGGCACGCTTCAGAGCTCTAGAAGAAGGCTTCTCAACTAGCCTAGGATCCAATACTCCCTCTGCATTTCGGTTAGTAACCATTGTCTTCAACCACTCGACCAGATTCACCTGCAAATATGGCTTGCTAATTACTATCAGAAAGAATACCAGAAATAGGAGACAAATTGAGCAGATGTGATCCTAAGATGGTCAGCATTCAAACCTCTCCAGGAGGGCGGCTATAATCTACTGGGTTTCTTCCTGAAATTATCTCCATAATAAGAACCCCAAAGCTATATACATCACTTCTCTCATTCAGCATGCCAGTACTCGCATATTCCGGAGCCACATATCTATGAAACACAATAAGTCATGCATCCTGTTATCTCTATGATTATATATGAACACTATTGAGTTTGAAAGTGGGAACATTGTCAATTAAGAAAAATTCAACTGACCCAAATGTTCCCATCACACGGGTTGTCACATAAGTCCTCTCCGATCCTAGGAGCTTTGCAAGGCCAAAATCAGAAACCTTTGGATTCCATTGCCCATCAAGCAATATGTTGCTTGATTTGATATCGCGATGAACAACCTTGGGCTCAAGACCCTCGTGAAGGTATGTCAATCTACATTCAGTATGAAGCTCCAATTACGTAAAACAAGAAATAATCTAAAATATTAAAACTTGTAGCACAGAACCAAGTTCCCTGCTAGGTGTACCCTTTTGCAGTTCCAAGTATTATATTCATGCGAATCTCCCATGTCAGAGGGCTAGAAGGCCCAACATCTCCATGAAGCCACTGTTCGAGGTTTCCATTGTCAACGTACTCGTAAACAAGCATCCTGCAAAAATTCAAGCACAATTGCCCAAAAATGGCAAGACAATGACAAGACCCTTCAAAATTTTAGACACCCAGAGATAGTAATTGTAAGTAACATGCTTTGTCTTCCCAAGACAAAGATCAAAGATATGACCAAAAACAAAGATTAAAATACCTGTGGGCACCTTCAACACAATATCCAAGTAATCTCACCAAATTCTTGTGCCGAACGCGTCCAATGGCTTCAACTTCCACCTTGAATTCCCTCTCAGCTTGTCCCCTGCAAGCAAAATACTCATAAGTCAAGCTTTTTGCAGGGGATGCCAAATACAGCCCATTACAACTTACAAGCACTAGACCAAGCAAGCTAGTTCAATTATTACATTGAAGCAACCAAACAACCATTACTAATGTTCTACTCGTGCATTCATGACAACAAACCAACTTTACAGAATGTTTGAAACACAGGTAGGAACTCAGACAAAATCATCAGATAAAGATGAAAGATAATCACAAAATACAATCAAATACTAAATACCTGTTATTCAGCAAATTTTTTACTGCAACCTTGGTATTATCTTCCAATACACCACGGTAGACAATACCATACCCACCTTCACCTATGACATTCTCATCAGCAAATCCATTGGTGGATACCTCAAGCTCTCTAAGAGTGTACCAATGTCCCCAACCCAAATGGGAAACCTCCGGCACAGAAATTAAGGCCTGCTCACTAGAACGAACTTCCCCGCTGCCATGCGATGAACCACCGGCCTTCTCAGGATACGAAATCCGATGATCCTTTCCGATTTCAATGTGAATCCTTTGACGCCCTGTTCCTGGGTTTTCATCCTCCTGTTGAAGAAGCACGGCCTGTGCCCTATCAAGCGCCTCCGATTCCGGCAATGTGTCGGAGTTCGCAGCATGGTTGGGTTTTGGGTCGGGTTGAGGATGACTTGGCTCTCGAGAATGATCAATCCGGATCTCCTGGATCTCTTTGGAGACGTTGGGGATTGTGGGGTTCTGTAAAGACTTGAGCTTTGAAGAACTGTTGCGCCTGGAAGTGAACCATAGCGATATCAGAAACAGTACAAGAACTATGGCTGCTCCAACGCATATCCCCAGGACCACCCACAAGCGCAAACCGAAAATTGAGGTATGCTTTGAGAGCTGATCGTTCAGAAACGAATAGTTTGCCATTGCTCTCTTCTCCTGCTACTCTCCTTAATTGGTTCACACAAACATTGCGCTAGGACGATGAAGCAAAATTCAGAAGAAGAATACAAACAAGTGAAAGAGAGACAGACAGTGTTTGACAGCGCAACGATGAAAGGGGTAACAGTCAGCAGAGTAGCAGTGGGGTTTAGAGGGAGAAATAAACGAAGCTGGCACGATGGGACTGGTAAAATAGGAGGACCAAATGTCCAACAAACTTCCCTTTGCACTTTTATCTGTGAAGTCCGTGGTTTTCCTCTTATTAAGTGCCTTTTTCTAATTTGTTCTTAGCTTCTCTGTCTGACTTGCATTCACAGCTTGTCTGATTTTATATTTGCATCATGGGTTTATACTAGGGTTGCTGATCATCTAATATTAGTGATTATTTCTTTCTTGGATTCAGTATTGTCTATTGACTTTTTTTCCGAGACTTTTCTATTCCGACATTGCCTTTTCTCTTATTTGCCCTCATTTTTATGATGTGAAGTGCAGAGATTAAGAAAGATACAGAACACCCATATTAATTTCTTATTTAATTGAGGGCATATAATACTCAGCCATTAAGACTATGCTATGGCCAATAAATTATTTATTATTATCAAACACTGGATCATTAGTCATCTTATATGCTTGAGTCAGCTTGACCTTGGTGGTGGACTGTGCACATTTTTTTCTATTTTTGTTCCTTTTGTTTAAGCTAAGCTTTTTCTACAAGATGCTTTTTCTTTCATTAGGCCCAGGTATTAAAATATTTCACATGATTTTCATTGGAATTTCCCCCAATTCACTTTATAAAAAAAGTGATAATTTTTAAAAAAATATATATTAATACTGTTGACAAAGTTATAATGTATTAATATTTTTAGGATACGTAGGACCTACCTTAAATAGCATAATAGTTAATCAGGCGGCCTCAAACCGGGCTGTCGGCTTTGTGGCTTTGGGCTCAGTTAATACGTGAAGATGATATGGTCGTAGTTCAAAAGGTGGACCCACTTCAGTCATAGTCCGTACTATGTTCCTCAGCCCACCATCATTGATAAGGGGCCGCCCATGTGTTGGCGAAAGTCGGAAAATTGAAAAGAGTGATTAATACATTATAAAATTCGAAATATAAAAGCTTTAAAAAAAATATTGAATATCATTTAAATTAAAAGTTGTTTGCTGGATTTTAGGGTTTATTGAGGAGCTTTGCTTGGTGTCATTCTCATCCTCGTTACAAATAGATTATGTGAAATAAAATGTCAAATACTAGTCATTGTCATCATTTTATGAGTTTGTATTTGATTTTTGAAGGCTAAGTTGGGGTGAGACACAAACGCATAAAAGATTTGCCTTTAAGACACCCTCAAATGCTACATCATATTATTTTTAGTTTATTAAAAGAATTCAGTTTAAATATTTATTCCAAGAGTAGATATATAATTTTTGGTGCAATTGTTTCCTCGTGACATTGCTTTATGCATTTGTGCATAGGGAGTAGAGGCAAAGGACAAGTTTCTGGATTTTGTTCCGTGACTGCTAAACAGTTTCAGCTTTTCTCTTTTCTTGACCGTCCTTTCTTCTTTCAAAGTATATCATGACTCATGATCTTCCATTGTTACATCATTTTCCATTGTGATTTGATGATCCTCATGAAGAGAAATGGGATATTAAAATTGAGGATTGGTTTAGTTTGGAGAGGCCACAAGACATTATTACAGGAACACGCACCACAGAATTGAAAAAGACAAAAAAATATATGGTGAAGATGCGTTCGAAGACAAAACAAAGTCATGTGATTTGAGAAGATGCCGTTGTTAGTTATCTAAACAAAAACTGGTTGTGGTGTATAGATTTGTTTGTTTCTTTTGAGAAAAGAAACGGAGAGCATCCAATGCAAACAACCACCATGTTGTTGATGCATTGCAAATCACTTCCATGAATTACGGCCAAATGGAATCCATTTCCTTGGGCCCCCATTTCCATTTCATATCATCTTTGCAATTACCTAACCATGCTAGGCTAACCAATTAACTTAAGGACACAAAATTATTAGCTAACTCCGGATTTCGATCCTTAATTTCTTAAAAAAATTGACTGAGATATAAACACATAAACACAATGTTGTATAGGACTCTAAAATTTTTTATGCATTGATTCACAGCAAAAATATATAAAATCCCATGTCTCTTTCTCTTTCGGAAATTAAGACTGTTTTACTATATAAAATCCACGGTCAATTTCTTTCTAAATCCATTAACTCCATAATAAGCCAAATTGCTATTTCCCAATAGGTCTCACCTATTGAGTAAAACAAAATAAACTTATCTCACCTATTTACATTCACTTGGTCTTAAAAAAAGAAGTAAGATCATTGGTGAACTCCACAAAGCACATCTAAAATAAATGTAGATTTTGCACAACTTTTAATGTGTATAGTAAAATCTAATTGCAAATGTGAGAAGATATAATGTAAATGTCAAAAGATATGAATAATGAATATGGGTCTAACAGTTCTAACTCCAAAATAGATCTTCAATTTGCATCATATAAATGAGTGAAATTAGAATTGATGATTCATTCTTCTTTTTCTTGTTGGGTGAGCTTTTTAATTACAGTAAAGCTGTATGTTCAATTGTTCACGCATGGTAATCTTAAAAGTACTTGGTGACATGAACAGGATATGTGGGACATTCGCAGTGCCATGGATCCCGTCTCAAAATTTAGCAATGTTTTGGTTGGATTAGAAAGTCCTGCTGTCCACGTTATATGTCTATCAGCCAAAATTTAGCAAAGCTTTTGGTTAGATAAACAGATCACTACAGTATCTATCTACTATCTGCTATATGGCAGATCGTGAAACTGCAGTCTTTTCGTTAATAAGACCAATGCAGAGCCAAAAGTATCAAATGTGATAAGCAGGTTCCTAATATATCCAAACTTTTAAGAAACAAAAATGAAGATTAGAAAACAGTATGCCTCCTAGATCTCATGGCTGTGCATTTGGTAAGCAAAATGCTAGTCCATTTTCTATACTAGTGTTGTTAGACAATAGTTCAAGAGTCCACAGTTATGTAAATCGTCACTAAAATCAACAACCTGACAGATCATTGAATAGTCATAACTTTGACATTTGTCTGCAGATTATATTGCTTTTGAACAAATACTATTATTGAATTAGATTGCTTGCAATTTCACAAGTTCTTTCTCTCCTGAGGAAATCAAGCTGTTTTAAGACACATCTGAAGAGGTTTTACCAATCTTTATCGTATCTGAAAGCAGTTGTGGTGCACCAATCCTTCACATTGCATGCACAAGAATTGTTTGTTAAGCTAAACAGATTAATGAATGAATAACTTTTCAACCAATATTGCCAATGATCTTTAAGAGTTAAAGAGTCCAATATGGGCCTCATTAGAGGGATGGGAAAAGGGCGTGTTACCTGAAGTGGTGATATATGTCACCGAGGGTGTGACACCAGACTGATTTGGACTGATGGAATGTTTGATAAAAGGCTGCACCAAGGTTTCAGCATTTGCAGATGAGGCAATTCCACTGCTAGATTTCTGAATTCCATTACCCTTATCAAGAGTAAATTCATTCTGAGGTGACATCACAGGTTGCAATGCTCCTGGTAAACACATTGCATGCAAGCTCAAACCATTTCTCATTGTTAACATCTGCAGAGCCAAACATAAGTGTTAACAATCAACCTTCGAAGAAAGATATATGCCCATCAAGCAAGATTAACTTAAAAAGCCTTTTCATGCCAATTAACAGCAGATAAATTATAGTTGTAAAACAGAAATCTGGTGAGTTTGAAAAAGATACCAAGACAAAAATGGACTAATAGTTTTTTGGCACAATTAGGAAACTCTTATCTTCAATTTAATGTCATGTTTACAACCAAAGGCATGATGTAGCAAAGTTAAAGAAATACTCCCTGGCAAATCTGCTTGAGCATGCAACCAAAACTGAATTTCAGTAGTTCTTTTTCCTCCTTTTCTGTGTATTGTAATTTCTAACTAAGCACGCACTTCAGGTAGTTTGATAAATATCAAATAATGAACTCGCAGCTATTTGTTGTTTTGAGGCATAATATATCTCACCATGAAAAGCAAGTTTTAAATCTCATACTATTCTGATATCAACCATTGTTCTAATTCATCCTCTCTATATTAGATCTTATTCAGCTGGGAAAGTTAGCATTCACCAGAACATATGGGCATGAGTTATGGCACATGCACCGTAAATATAATATTCTTATCTAGCAGACATAAAATGAGACCCCAAATAGAAAAGGAGGGAAAAAAAAAAAAAAAGATGGTGAACAGATTTACTAAAGTCTAAACAAATTTAGTTAAATTCTGTCATGATCAACATACTGAAATCACAAATAGTACCACGAAAGAAACATAGGGCACCAATTTTGTTGGAATCATAGCCAAAAAAAGGGGAAAAAGGACATGCTAGCAGAGTTCTTACTTGTACTTGAAGCTGAAGCTGCTTCAAATATTCAATCGCATCATCTAGCATTGAAGCTTTGTCCGCCTATGGAAAACAAAAACAATTTGCTAATCCAGAAAAAATTGCAATCACTTTTAAGATTGAATGTAAAAGTGGAGGAAGGCTTCGTGGAATACCTTGCTAGAATTTGGGATTAAGTTCTGCAACGCTTTCATTTTTTCATTAATCCTGCTCCTCCTTCTCTGCTCATCAATTGAGAATTATCAATGAAAACTGAGAATTTGGTACCTTCTTCACTTATCAAAGTTTAACCATCAACTGTAAAAGGCAACCTTTTCCGACATATTATGGACATCTGCAGCTCTACTCCTCTTCGATGAAGAACGTGGTGGGACTGGCTTTGATGGCAACTCTGACCCCCCCTCCTTATTCTTCTACATTAAAGAAAATTCACTCTTGCAAAGTACACATTAATAGGAAAAACTGCTTAATTTATAGCAAAATGCAATTTTGAATTTGAATAGCTTTGTACTAGAGCACTGAAAGTCAAAAATTTTACCCCATTATATAGCTTTCCACTAGAGCACTAAAAGTTAAAAAATTTCAGATTAAAAGTTCTAAATTGATGTTTCTCATTCGTTTTACTACCAAGTACCAACCAAAAAAATTATTAGATTGGAGAATGGCTGACGGAAAGATTCACCTTTTAGAATAACCAAATAATAAGTACGAAAGACTATATAAAAAGATTAAAACTTTAACAAGCTCACTTTCTTCACTTTTACACTATTTTCTCAGCAACCAAAATAAATTCAAAGAACTGTGTCAGGGACGGGTTAAACTACCACGACATAACAAATGAAATCACTGGAATTATTCTCCGTCGAAATCCTATTTTCTTTCAAGGAGGTGACTGCATAAGAATCCTCGACCCCAGTAGCAAAAAACTCATTTTCTGCAACATCTTTCACATCAGCCTTTAGGTAACCGTATGGATCAGAGAAAATAAAACTAGAGGAAGAGTCATTATTGGAAGCAGCAAGAGACTTTCCAATTTTAAGTAGGTTGTCGGACCCAGATTCGCTCCCAAATTGTCCAAACCATTGAGGATCTTCCTGTGACCCCTCAACATTTGAAGAAATCCACGGTGATGGTAAAGTTTTGATTTTTGAGGCCATGCAAGAGGATGATGAATCGTGCAGTAGTTGGTTCAAGAAGTTAGAGACTTCTTCGGAATCAGAAGCCCAGCCAGGAACTAAAGATGGATATGTTCCGTGTGTACCCGCCATGAAAGACCAGCAGATAAAAAATTTTGAGACAATGGGGAGAAGAGAAGAGAGAGAATGTTCAGCTACTTCAGAAGGTTAGAGAGGTTTTGTTGATTCTCCGATTTGCTCAGAAATGCATATGCTCGTCTTTGCACTTTTGATCTTCTCGGGCCGCCACTCCTCTGTCTCTGCCATTTTAATCACTGTTTGCATTTTATAAGAAGGTTTTAACGTTTTAAAGAGGTTTTATGTTACAGTATCGGTATGATATCGTTTAATGTAGTCATTAAAATTTTGATTACACTCCACTGCCATTTCATTTTTTAAGAGGAGAGGGTTGGGGAAAAGGGCAAGGGGATAGCAGAAAGTCTTTGGTACAAACTGCAAGGAGGGTGAAAAATCATTTGCTAAACATTGGTAAATAATTTTTTTATTAATTTTCACATATTTTAAGGAATTTTAGGTATAACGATAAATTAATCAATTATTTTAAATATTTAATAAATAATTAATAAAATTAACTTTTTTATCTTAAAAATTGATAAGGAATTAAATTTTTTAATTAATTATTTGACATTTAAGATGTAAAATATCACCACCATTCACAATCATTAACCATCTATCTCTATCATTCAAAATTTTAATTACTGTTTATTATCATACACTATCATTTATTATCATTTATCATTATCCATTATCGCGAATCATCGTCTACCACCACCACTATCCTACGGTGGTTACCACTGCCTACCACCATGCACGACTGTTAACGACTATCCATCGTTGTTGACTATCATTATTTATCATCCCTACCATCATTGATTGGTCAACTTTTTAATGTTGACTTGACCACTCAAATTCTGATAAGGACATTTTTTATAATCTAATCATATTTTTTAAAAATATACAAATTAATTAAAATACAAAACTATAATATTCTTAAGAATTTTTTTAATTGAATCAAATATTATAATATAATATTCCCAATAATTATATTTTTAGGAATCACATTTTCGAGAACGTATGATTCCATAAATCAAATGTCACCCATATATCATTTTGTATAATTTTATCAAATATCTTTATATAAACAGCTAATGTTATCAATTGATTAAATCAGTTAATAAAATTAGCTATCAACTAACTACTAATGCAATCAATTGATTATCAAATATAACCAAAATCTATCATTTAAGTCAGCCCTCCATGATTTTCCTGATATGATTTAAAATTCATTCATCAGGAACAGAATTAATATCTTAACTCTTAACAAATAATGTAAAATGAATAAACCCTTTTTATGGTGCAAAAATAAATAACTGGAAACTTTCATATATTTATAGAAGTGAGGATATACATAACATAAGATGTAGACTATTAGATTATGTGTGTCCTAATCGATATTGTCATCTATAAAAAAGATAGATTTATATTTGGATAATGCACGATCCAATTTTAAATGACATAGATCAACTATGTCAAAATTTTGTTGGTTTAAAGAAGTATAAATAAGGCAAAGCTCCTCTTTTTTTTTTTTTATTAATTTCACATATATCAATTTCATGCCTCGCATATATTTTGAATCAATTTGGTCTTTTATAGATAATAAATTAATTAATTTAATCCCTTTGTCAATATTTCCATTAATAGATTAATAGTTACATAAATAGAAAAACTAAAATAAGAGACAAATAATATGTAAGGGATAAAATTGATTTTGAAAATTTATGAGGGACCAAATAATATAATTTGTATCTATAAGGGACTAAAATTTGTATTTATTCTTTAAATAAATTCACCTATTACAAAAAAAAACTAAAAATACATTAATTATAATAATTTAAACATTAATTTATAGTAAAAAATTTAAATAAATATTTTTATATATGTTAATTCACAAATAAAATTTTGAGTTTACATCTAATATATATATATATATATATATATATGTATGTAAAACCTATAAGTCACATTTGCATGTAATTTTTTTTTTATGTGCATGGTACAAATATCCTTAATTAAATAACTACAAACAAAAAATTAAATTTGAAAGAATTAAAGTTTTCTACTAATTATTTATTGTTGTTAGTTAAGTTATTATTATAAGATAAAAGCAACCCTAAACATAAGGAGAAAGACTCAATTACCTAAAATATAGGATAATAATTTAGAGTTATGTTTACATGGCTATTTCTTTCAGGTAATTCAACTCAAAGAATTTTCATATATATATATATATATATATATATATATAAACTTATATGTCATGTAATAATTAATTTTATTTGATAGTAATTTGTAATACGAATTTAGATTATAAATAATAACATATTCATAGACAAATCATCATTATATTTTTATTTATTTGATAATTATATAATTAATATAATTAAATTCATATTAATTATGAGGGGATATTATATTTCTTTTAATTTAATAAAATTATTATATTAATATTTTAAATTAATTAAATTTATTATTTGAATTTCTCACCTTTTGAAAAAATATTTTTTAATATATTAATAACTGTATGAATTTATTTATAAATTATTTTATTTAAAAAATTAAATTAATTATTTTATGCTAAAAAAATTAATTATTTAATTAATAAGAGCTTATATATTGTTATAACTAATATATTATTTTAAAAAAAATATGCATTCAAAAATATTTTTATTAAATTTTAAAAATATTTTAAATTAAAAATGTGATAAGTACTTAAAAATGAAAAAAATTTAAAAAATAAAATATGAAATATAAAATTTAGTATTTAATATTTAAAGATAATATGAAAATTTAAAAAATAAGATTTTAGATAAACATTATCTATCAAATCATAATTAAATTTTAAATAAGTATTTTATTTATATATACATATAATTGTTTACTTATATATAAATTATTTAATATACATAGAAATAATTAAAATAGAAATATATTAATGAATTTAGATTAAAAATCAGTTATAGATAATTTTATTAAATAAATAATTTTTATGAACAAATAAATGTAGGTTTGCTTGGCCTAAGGGGGTAGCAAAGAGCTGCAAATTTCAAAAAATTTCCTTCCCTTAGGCTGAGCAAATCTCCCATAGATCCACCAGTTTGAGGTCTCAAAGCATCCTAGATCAAATCTAGAGTGAAGGTAGAGCTTACTAA